>CM022672.1:33784253-33834253 GCA_012295275.1 Chrysomallon squamiferum | reverse complement strand
TTACTCTGGCAGTAAGCCCCTTTATATTATTAGCCAGCACGTGCAGAAAGTTATAAAAATGCACGTGCTTTACAAAATACTCGCGCTTGCCATACTCAGTCTTCTCTCAGTTTGTCAACACAGAACAGAGAAATATTCATTTAGAGAGAGAAAAAAAAAAGAGTTACAAATTGCAAAACAGCTGGTAATAACATTCTGAAAATGATCGGATCAATACAAGTTGGAGACAGCCATATATATATATATGTTGTTGTTTTGAATCACAACACAATTTACGATCGGCTCAGCTATTAATAACAAATGAGGACGAAAACGTCATTTAGCGTCGACAACGACGATAACAACAATAACAACGACAGCTGCACAATAACAGCAACAGCAGCAACAACAACAATAATAAAAGAAAACACGCTGGAGGAATATTCTTTTGATTATTTTTTTGCAACCTTGGTACGCACGCACGTGACTGTGTGTATCCGAGCCCATCCGTATTGTAAGGAAGGACCTGATCTTAATTATTTATCCAAAAGAAGAAGAAGAAGAAGAAGAAAATAAAAATATATTTTTAGTAATAATAATAATATATATACACGCATTCACAGAAAACGAAATTTTAAAAAGATAACAATAAAAAAAAAAAAAAATTTTTTATTAATAATAATAATAATAATAATAATAATAACACAGAAAGAAAGAAATTTTAGAGAAACATATTATGATAAACGTCTTTCAGACAGATCTACAAATTCCTTACCTCGTTTGACGCGTTTCCTTCGTTTAGTAAGTCCATGGTCGTTAATTATTTTTTATTTTTTATCCTAGACACGACTCGACAGTTGCAGACGACAGTTTTATACCGAGAAAACAGACACAGAAACAAAAACACCCCCACACCTGTTTGTACTGCGCCTGATCAAACACACATCCGAGTATCCCAAATCATATCTTTCTGGGTGTTGTCGTTAAAACACTGACAACAACAACATTTTTTTATCGCAACAACAACAACGCGCGAGCTGAGAGAACGGCTTGGGCGACACCGGTTTCGACGACGTAAACCGTTACATTTTCCAGACGATACCTGACGCACAGCCGCAGTCGGTACATCGAGTCACGTGATCTCGACTCTTTTCTTTAACGTTAAGCGCAGTCGTTTGTTTGTTCGACAATAAGCATTGCAGAGATTATTCATCGCGACTAGACTTTTCTGTCGCTTTTTTTCTTTTTTTTTTTCTCTTCTCTCTCAATTTTCTTTGTCTTAGGCAGGTCGCACGTTCTAATGCTTGAACTTGAACACATCTGAAAGTTACAAACTGTTTATTATTTATAACAGAGAAAAAGAAAAATCGATAATTTAAAGTTTCAGCGCCTGAATACTTTCGGAGCTTTGTTAGAGCTGTGGATACGCGTGTACCTGTGTGAGTGCATGCGTGTAGGTAGATGTCATGTTGACAGTGAATCAGCGGGGGGGGGGGTTGGTTGTTCAGTTACGAAATTAATGAAGCTTAAACGTCAGGCCCCTTGAAAATATAGCTCCGCCGCTAAATGTCCCAGCTCTTATGTTCATCTTTTATTCTGTCTCGTTTTTTTTATTTATTTATTTATTTATTTTTACACTAAATATAATATTAAACGCTATCACTCGGTGAATAAGCAAGCAATCGCACATTTAAAAAAAACCCCACAAAACACTAGGAAAACTTAAATTCAGTCTTAAACAAACCGAAATATCTCCACAATTATAAATATATATATATATTTTTTTTCATTTCTGTCAACCATTTTGTTAATAAAATGTTTGTTTTTTTCAGTTCCCGGACAATATGGTTTGCAATAACTGCGGAAATAATCAATATATATATATAAACATATCTTGTTATTGCGGTAGATCTATATTGTAAACCCTTCTCCAGGGGATAAACACCGACTGTAATTAAATTAGTTCATCTTAATCATCTTTCGGTCAAGGATATCGCGTCGTCTGCTACGTCCGACACGTCGTTTTGGAGGAGCAAATGCAGACGACGACAACGTTACAAGGTAATTTAATATCAGGGAAACTGACAAACGCCACAAGCTAATAACGTTTTGTAAGCGTGAAGAAATTTCCACTGGATAAATAAAGTTATTTAATAATAATAAAAATAATAATAATAATAATTTCTGGTACGAGACGGAAAATTGAATGAAATCTCATAGAAAATGTATTTGGAGCTGTTATTAATGTTTTGTGTGCGGTGTCGTTTTAATGTATTTAATTTTCGATAGATGTGGATTAAGAAAAAAGAAAAAGAAAAAGAGTTGTTTAAAAAATAAAGAATAAAAAAAAAGACAGCAAAAAAAAAAAAAAAAAAAAAAACAAAAAATAAACAACAACAAACAACAGCAACAACAAAACAAACATATTACGTGTATATAATATCAGCAAAACATTTTTGTATGCCATGCTTTTGTATAATGTGACATAAAACGATAACTAATCTTCGTTTTTTTATTTATTAATCTATTTAATACTTATTTGTTTGTTTGTTTGTTTATTTAATTACTTATAAACCTATTTATTTATATAATTATTTTCATAAATATTTCATTTATTTATTTATTTAAATATTTATTTATTTATTTATTTATTTGACTACTACTTATTAATTAATAATAGCAGATACTAGTACATTTGTCGTTTAAACTGAACCTATCTGGATAAGGCTGTATGTTATAGTGACGTCACGACGTAATAAAATAATAAATAACAAGTAATTTGAGCGCGTTATAAAAAAAAAAAAAAAAAAAAAAAACTTGTCGTAAAAGATTACATATGCTGCTTGCCTCTTTCCAGGAAAAGGATTCTTGATTTATTATTCCTATTCCCAGCTTACACTCAATGACTCATAAAACCAGTCGCCGTAAGTTCCTTATATAGACGTCCCTGTGACGTCACGATGTGCAGCCTCACTTTGTAGTAAGTACTGTGACGACATATAGGCGACAGTGTGTTTCTATGTTACTGACTGTCTATTTCGGTGTTACATCATTTTCTCTTTGATCCGGTTCAGAACGAACAGTCTGACATTGTGTGACACCTGTGGTGGTGACACGGTGACAACATTTATGTGTGACTTTGTTACAGTTAACATCAAACGTATCCAGCTGTGTGCCTAGGATAGATTTTTCCGAACTACGATTCCAAGACTGTTCTTGTTTGTTTATATTTTGTTTTGTTTTGTTTTGCGATCTCATCCATATAAATACTACTACTACTACCACCACCACCACCACCACCACCACCACTACTACTACTACTACTACTACTACTACATAATAATAATAATAATAATAATAATAATAATAATAATAATAAAGAACAGTGTAATTATTACAATTAAAAAAGAAAGAAACTGTATAAGTCGACAAGTCATGGGTTACATTAACTCACACACGCTCCCATAAATACACATTCAAAAACAAATACAAGCACATGCACGCACACACGCACGCACAGACACACACAGTAAGTCTACTAATAAAATAATTTCATGCTGATGTCAACGATTTGACCTCGAAGTCGATGTTGTTGTTGTATGAAAGTAATATTTTAACTGCAT
Source organism: Chrysomallon squamiferum (assembly GCA_012295275.1). Lineage (NCBI taxonomy): Eukaryota > Metazoa > Mollusca > Gastropoda > Neomphalida > Peltospiridae > Chrysomallon > Chrysomallon squamiferum. The sequence goes on along the minus strand of CM022672.1, from coordinate 33,830,651 downwards.
CATTAAAAATAAATAAACAGTTACTGACACACACACACACACACACACACACACACACACAGTCGCACACACCCATATATACATTAAATTAATAATGTATTAAGGTAATTTACAATGAGTCATTTTCTATGTTATGTATTTACAGCAGTTTAAGTATTTTATAGTTAATTTGACCCTTGTCGATATCTTTGTTAAATAAAATTCCAAACTGTAAACTTGATACTTTATTACAAAATAAAACGATTGTTTGTTGTTTTTTTCCGCATAGGATAGGTGGTAATTATAACACACACACACACATATCTGAAGAAAACAAGTTTTAAAACATTTTTTTTTTTGACATTGATTTGCATTAGTCACTGTTACAAACGGCAGGTAAATTATTTTCTGACGCAGTATTTTATAGGAAACATATCAGAGCATTACCTGTTGTTAGATAAACAGTATCTAAACGCCTCTGTTAGTATGTTAGATAACTGAATGAAATATAGGGTCTTGTCTTTAAATGAGACTGTTAGTATGTTAGATAATTAACTACAGAGACGAGAAATCATGTCTTATGTCTATTTAAACACGACTGTTAGTATGTTAGATAATTAATTAATAAAGAATATGATGTTTTATTTCTATTTAAAGAGAATTGTTAGTATGTTAGATAATTAATTAATAAAGAATATGATGTCTTATTTCTATGTAAACGGACTGTTAGTATGTTAGACAATTAACTCGACAGAAGAGAGATGATGTTAGATAATTACCTAATAAAGAATATGATGTTTTATGTCTATTTAAACAGGTCTGTTAGTTTGTTAGATAATTATCTAAAGAGAAGAGAGTATAATGTCTTGTCTGTTTAAACACGTCTATTAGTATGGTTAAATAAACATGTCGTCTTATGTCTATTTAAACTCGACAGCTGGTATGTTACATACTTAACTAAATATATGATATTCAACTAAATTATTTTGTGACGCAGCAAAAAGAAGAAGAAAAATGATTAGGAAGATGATTTTCATGATTTATTCACTTATTCTATATTCCACTACTGACAACAAATTAAACATATACATATATATAATAAATAAATAAATAAATAAATAAATAAATAAATAAATAAATAAATAAATAAATAAATACACAAATAAATAAAAAAACGACAGATAGATATAGACAGCTACATAAATAGACAGACAAATATATAAACTGATAAACATATAACTAGACAAATAGACATATAAAAAGACAAATAGATAGATAAATAGATGAATAAACATAAATAGAAATACAAACAGATAGACAGAAAGACAAATAGAAAGACAGATAAATAGAAAAATATTATCGATTTAGGTATTATCTTTTATTAGCAGTATGAAAAATTTGTAGTAGCAGAAGTACAGCAGGTATGTTATAAAAAAAAAAAAAAATAGATGGTTAATCAACACAACGAATGTTCTTTTGATTTTAGTCATAAAACAAATTAAAATATCGAAGATGCATGTATTAAATGGACTCAATCTTATATAGCGTTTTGCACAAACTCTTTCTCTTGTTTGCGATTTATTGACGACTTTGCAGTCATCACAAAAGTAATGTATTTGCTTAGGGATAACAAAACTTGTATTTACAAGTCAAATTAAATAAAACAGCATGCAAGTATAAAATAAAATTTTATGATGTTTGTTTCAGGCGTCTGTTCTTATTCTCTGTCGCTGTTTAAAAGTTGTTGTTTTTTTTTTACTGAGGTATTCCGCACGTAATGATTGTAACAATAGCTAATTTGAATATCGATCGACAAAAGCGTGAATGCTCAGTGAGCGCTCAGACTCACGTTGTTGTCTGTTTCGTTTGGTGAGTTTTTGAAAAAAAAAAAAAAAAAAAAAAAAAAAAAAAAAAAAAAAAAAAAAAAAAAAAAAAAAAAAAAAAAAATAAATAAATAAATAAAATAAATAAAAATAATAATAAAATAAAATAAAATAAAATAAATAAAATAATAAAAGTGTATATAATAATAATAATAAATAAATAAATAAATAAATAAATAAAATAAAAACAAACAACGAAAAAAAAAAAAATGAATATAATAAAAAGTAAATAAAAAAAAAAAAAACAACAGCAATTTTTTATTAACTGCAACCATGCAGTAAATTATAAATTTAGGTTCGTAAAACTGAAATGTTGTTTTTATTCGACTCCAGGTTAGCATCGTTTTAATAAACATACAATTGAAAACAACAATAAAGTGATATGGATGATAAAATAACCTCGTCCCAGTCAACAGAAATTAGGGGTGTGCGTTCGGGGGGGGGGGGGACTGAACAAACCGCACGAAAATCAGTTTTGACACCTGCTCACAAAAATGTTATTTTTAGAAATGTTAAAACGAACATGCGCTATAATTTAAAGCAATATCTGAAATGATAACAAAATCATTCTCAGTATTAGTTGACAAAACAACTTTGCCACAGAAATAATTTTTCACCAGGAGGTATTGCAACAAATTTGGATTTTGATCATTTTAAGTAAACAGTTTTTTTTACTGTAATTGTAAATAAAGTTTATTTCAGTGAGACTAATGAATAGTATTTTTTAATTATTGTTTGAAAACTTTGTGTGTAATATGTACGGTAATTATTGCTCAATTTCAGTGGTGTTTTTTTTTTTATTTTATTTTTTTTTTTTTTAAGATCTTTTGTAATAATAAATACAGTCTGTAATGCTTAGTTTTAAATCTTTTATTATTATTATTATTATTATTATTATTATTATTATTATTATTATTATTATTATTATTCTGAAGACCTTTTGTATAATACGGTAACAATGCTTAATTTCAACTATATTCTTTATATATTTATTTATTTATTTATTAAATTTTGTATTTTGAAAACTTCTGCTTAATAACTTCAGGTACTCTGTTTAATTTCAGACTATAAAGACAACCTGAATGTTCAAAATGAACTCTTCCTTTTACAGTAGCGACAGGTTTGGACTCTCTCTCTCTCTCTCTCTCTCTCTCTCTCTCTCTCTCTCTAATTTAACTCTCTCTCTCTCTCTCTCTCTCTCTCTCTTCTCTTAAAGTTATTGCTATTGTTGTTATGGTTATGTAATTGTTACTGTTATTGTTATTAATTAATTAATTATTATTATTATTATTATTATTATTTTTTTTAAAATTATTATTTAATTGCTATTTAATACTAATTCCATGTAGTGGTAGAAAAACAACGATGATGATGATTAAATAAAAAAAAAAAAATAATAATACTATAAAAATAAATTTAAAAAAAAATGTACCTTGAAATACGTCTCTTAACAGAATTATATCAACATCATAACATTGGCAAATAGACGTATTTACATAAATATTGTTTATTTGTTATTGTTTTTATTATTTTTGTTATTGTTTACCAACTAGTATATTCTATTCTTTCCCTAATAATTTAAATTTTTAAAATATTATTTATTTTAACCCGTATTAATAACAATGTTGAGGAGAAGCTACGGGAACTAGTAACAAAAGTCACTTCAGACCGAGTCATCGGCATTTTTTTTTAATGCAGTATTGAAATGATTATTAATAAAATAAATAAATAAATAAATAAATAATAATAATAACAGCAATAACAATAACAATAACAATAATAACAATTTTTTTTTTTTTACTTTTTTAAAAAAATAAATAGAGGGATAATAAAACAAAAATTATCCAAAAGCTAAGGGAAATTCTTCGTGGGTGAATGAATGTTTGTTTGTGATTAAAAAACTCGAAGGTGAATGACACAGAAGTAGTTTAGGAAACCCTGCTATTTGATTAGGCCACATAAAATTAATTGTTCGATTTTCATCAGTGACAGGACAAATGTTTTTAGCGCAAGATTCATTCTTGTTAGTTTATAAATTATCATAATTCAGAGTTGTTCATAAACATTCAAAATTACATTTTCATTATTTGTAGACACAAACTATATAGTGGAAACTTGATAGCAAGAAAACAGGACAGTAAAATTTAAATTAATTTTATATAAGAAAAAATTGGATATTTTAAATTTTATATTTTAAATTGTGAAGAACATTATGTTCTTAAAACTGTTCAAAATATACAGGTGTTATGAGAATTTGAAAAATATAAATGGCAGTCTTTTTAAGAAGTAGCATTATTATTAATCATGTATCTTTGTATTATCATCATCATCATCATTATTATTATTATATCCTTGATGATGAGGGAGAACAACATAAAAAATATATCTTTTGCTCTGATGAGAGAGAGAAAGAGAGAAAGAGAGAAAGAAGAGAGAAAGAGAAAGAAAGAGAAAGAAAGGATGAGAGAAAGAAAGAGAGAGAGAGAACTAAAACGCAAAAGTAATATTATTATTAATAATAATCGGAACAATCAATCGAACAGTAAAAACTATTAATACTATACTGACGCACGCCAATCACGTTATCATTTCTTCTTTTTAGCGCGGGTAACACATTTAACTGAGTCACTACCGCCTCGCTTCGGCCGATCTACGACTGTCAGCGAGGATTTCCACAGTCTAAAATTAGCCACGACAAGCACATGGTTTAACCTTACAACACCGCGCGGTCTTGGATGTACAATAACAATATAGTTCACCGGCAGTTCGTGACGTATCTCCCGTATAACACTTCTTTTTTTTTTTTTCAAATATAACCGCGTAAATTTTTTTGTTATACAGCTGAACTGTACGTAACGAAAACGTCACGCAGAATGACAGATACTTGCTCGTGTGCATGTAGATGAGTATTCGCGGTACTGTTATAGTGGAGGGTGAAATATATTACTACGCCATATTAGCGTAGTGCTGCTGCTACCTGAAAAGGCGCCCAGACTAGTGTGACTGTTATTGTACGTCGTAGACGGCTGCGACAGTTTCGCGTGCGGTTTCAATAGGATGGATTTAAGCGGTTTTTTAACAACGTTGTGGAAACGATGCGCGTTTTAATCGTGTGGATTGTTACCTAATCATGATGGCGACTCAGAAACGAAAGTTTCAAATCGAGAGTTTCCCGTGTCGAGTTGAAGGATGGTTAAATGTCTGGGGTAAGTGTTATTATTGTTTTTGTTTTTTAAAATTATTTATTTTTTAACAATAGTGTTTGAAACTGATATGGTTAGGACACCATTTTTTTTTTGTGTTTTTTGTTGTTGTCTGTGACATAACACATTAAACCACAGTGGGAGTACAGTACCGTTATTATTGCGTTAGCGCAAACACTGAAATAAAATAAAACTATAAAAATAAATAAATAAATAAATATTAAATAAATAAATAAATAATAATAATAATAATAATAATAATAATAATAATAATAACGACCAGTGCAATTATTACAATTAAAAAAAAAAAAAAAAAAAAAAATTATATTTCGTAACGTCATGGGTTACATTAACTTACATACGCTCACATAAATACACATTCGAAAACAAACACATGCACGCACGCACGCACACACACAGACACACAGTAAGTCAACTAATAGTTTTTGAAAACTGATAATTATTTTTATAAAAATAATCTTAATAACTTTGAAGTATTGTAAAACAAGAATAGCATTATTTTGTTTTTATAGAATAATTGTTTTCATATTTCGTTTGTTTTAATTTATAATTTATTATTCCATAATTAAGTTCATTAATTTTTTAAAACATTTTCTTTATGATCATTAAAAGCATTCAGTTGGTATTTGCTATTTTCACTGTATACAAGAATGAAAAGTAAAATAAAAATTGGACCATGAAATAAAATACAATAAAACTTTTTAGTTATTTTTCTGTAAATGAGTATATTAGGCATGTTTTATACAGGATATCATTTTAATTTCAGTTTTATGTTAAATTGAATTAGGGGAACAAAAACAAAAAAAAAAAAATTAAATAAAAAAAAAAAAAAAAAATTTTATATATATATATATACACATGATTACATTGATCCAAAAAAAGAAAATTTTTTTTATTTCGAAAATTTTTTTTAATAATAATAATAAATAAATAAAATTTCCAGAAAAAGAAACAGTATATTCTATAAACTGTAAACAAGAAATTCTTCAGTAAGGTATCCATTATGTAATATTTGCAGTATGTCACAACATCTGTAACACACACACACACACACATTACACCTGTCTGTTGTCATTACCTCTAATTATTAACCCTGCAGGTATATCTGATGATGTAACACACCATAAACACATCACCCATCAATCAAACTTTCCTAAAGTCCTAATCCTCTAATGGTTTAGTTTATCTGTCAGGAATCTGCCTTGTCATCCTTGGATTAGTGGTTTAGTAAAGTCAGATTAGTTTGAACAGTGCGTCATGTTGTTTCAAAGGATACGTTTATAGGTATTGATCCTAAAAGCTGTCAGTCTTGGTGTTAAAAGGCTTGACCATGTTTGTCCATGGTGCAGAATCCCTGTTGTTTGTTAATTACATATTTTTTACCTGTAATTATATCAACAGTACATGGCTGCAATACAAACAGTTGATAGGGAAGGTTAAGATACTGCACAATAATTTACTATAAAGTATCAGGGAACATAGAACATGGGCCCTATAACATTCTAGTTAAATTGTAAATACAGATACCAGACCAATTATCTGGACTCCTTGGGGCCTGAGGCATTCTGGATTTCTGGATTTTTCTGGTACCAAGGCATCTAAATAATGTAAATAATTAAACATAAACATTTTAAAACTAAAAAAAAAAAAAAACTCTTGTGACTCGACACGTAAACAATGCGGCGAGTGAATGAACGTCATGAGGCTTGAAAGAGTAGTTTGTGTGAACTGTAAAAAGAGCAAGGGGAAAAAAATTCTGGTATTCTGGTCTTTCTGGATTTCAGGATGCTGAATAATTGATACCTGTATTTAAAATTGTTAGTACAGAGTGGTAATACACTAACAGAACAGCACTGCTATGTAATAAACTTTATTATCATCACAGATTTCAGAGTATGATCCATATAACATGCTAGTTAAACTGTAATACTTAACATATTATGATAATAACACACTGGTAAATACAGCTATAGAATATACACTACTATGCGATTCCCATAAACTTATCACAGATTTCATGATCTGTATAACATGGTAGTTAAATTATAATGTTCAGAATATTATAAAGATATTACACATCGTGACAATGGTAATATGTTGATAGAATAGAAACTGCAATGTGATTCCCATAAACTATTATCTTCACAGATTTCTCAATAAAAACCCTTTAACATGTTAATTTAGTACGTATTTACCTATAATTACAATGATAGTAAATGTGATAATACATTGTATAGCATACATTACGTGTGATAATTCATATACATTATGGTCATCAAAGTTTATAGATTATATTCATATAAACAGGTTAAAACCCTATTTTCTCTTTATGATGATGGTTTTATGTAGCCAACACAAATGGGAGAGACAAAACTCTATTGTTTCTTTTAGTTATACTATTAACATAACTATTATCTGTTACATAAAATCTCTGTAACAAATTATTACCTATTTACCAATAATTATGTAACTATTACCTGTTACCTATTAGTTACTATAATCATAATGTAACTATTACATGTTTATAATTATTATGACTGTACATGTTGTTAATACATAGATCAAGTATATATGTAACATATTACCTACAGTTGTGTAGTAACTACTACTTATACTGTTTACCATAATAAATGGTGAAAACAGAGATCATAAATATGAGTGCTGCAACTATTAGACTGTTGTTCATTCACCTATAATAACTTTATAACTATTACTTACAACAATTATGTAAAAACATAGATCATACAGTCCAGTCCATACATCTGTTAATTAAACTATTACCTATTTACAATAATTATTATGTAACTATTAACTATTACATTATGATGGTAATACATAGATCATACAATACATACGTTAATTAAAAACTTATAATGTAACTATTACCTATTATAATTTATGACTGTAACAAAGTCACTGTAACTTGTAAAACCATCACCTATTTACTATTATTACAATGTAACTATTACCTTTTTATCTATAATTGTAATGTAACTGTTGTAAATATGGTGGTAATACAAAGATCATACAGTGCAATCCCTGTATATCTGTCAGTTAAACTGTTACCTATTTACCTGGACAAGTTTACCTGTGAGCTGAGTGATTTTCACACATGTGACAGGTACAGCAAATATTTGTCAGGTTGTTGATGGTTGACAGCGATGATGCTGAACGATGCTGTCAACAGCATAGTAAATTTTGTAATGTTGTCTTTGTACGTGTTACATTGTTTTATTTGGTTCATTGTTACAAAAACTTTTTTTTTTTTTTATGAAAATAAATATTTTAAAGGAATTTCTTCATGGTTTATTATTTATTTATTTTTACTAAATTTTTTTTTTATTACTATAATATTAATTTCTTTTATATAGTTAATTTTTTTTTTTTTTTGAGCTTAGGTTAAAAAATAAAAAATAAAAAATGAGTGTGAAAATTAGCCAACTTTGATTTTCATTATTCAGAGTTGGAAGCCTTTAGACAAATAATGATGATGATGATGATGATGATAATGATGATGATGATTATAATGATAATGAAAGTAATAATATATTTCTTCTATTAAAACCTTTTAATTTAATCACTTGCATAAAATACATCTTGGTATGTATTTGGTTTTCAACATACACATAATTAACACTCTCTCTCTCTCTCTCTCTCTCTCTCTCTCTCTCTCTCTCTCTCTCTCTCTCTCTCTCTCTCTCTCTCTCTCTCTCTCTCTCTCTCTCTCTGTCCTAGTTGTATAATTTATATAGTTATATTAAGCACATTACATGAAAAAGATCTTAATACACAGAAAGCATGCATGAAAAAAACCAAGAAAAAAAAAAAAAAAACCCAAAACAAACAAACAAACAAACAAAACATAAAAATGAAAAAACAACAATCAAATAAAAGCATCTTTTATTTCCGTTCAATACCAGTCTGTCTCACAACAACAGCTACCCTTTGTTCACGGTTGTTTGGAAAACAGCATCATATTTTCTGCTCAACACATTCCAATTTAATTTTTTTTTTTTTTTAACAGTTGGGTGTGGCATACAAAGCTTACTTGACATGTTTAATACTTCAGAATTACATTACTGGTGTGATACCTGGTATTCAATGTGCTGATTTTAACAATGACTGCGTCTGCTGATATCATTTTTTATATTTCCTGTCTTTTCATACACACGTCAGTGTGTCTGTATTGTATTTCGATTGGGACCTCATTTAAATGTCTAAAAAAACACTTTTTCTTTATTTCTCCGAGTTAATACAAATTAAAATATTTCTGTAAACATTTAACTGGAAAACTTTGAGACCAGAAGTGGTATGGAGTTGAGTATTATTTTGATTTCTGGATTCAGGCTAAATCTTTAAACAAAATATAAAATTAAAAAAAAACAAAGAAAAAAATAAAGAATAAAACTGTATTTAACACACAGAAATTAAAACACACTTTTAAAGTAATGTCTGTTTTGATCTTTATTAATTCTTTACAATTCTTGAAATACTCTGTACTGATTATGATTTTTCACTAGCAAGTTGTGTTTCTAACAGACAGACAGAAATAATAATAAACTGAAATAAAATAAAAGTGTGTTGTGAGACCTGTAAACACAAAAAACATTCTCACCTGTCTTGGCATCGCAGAAATTAAAACAAACGGCCAGTTTCCAAGAATAGCCAGATTTTCCAGATTCCTGCATGCAGAATAAATGGTTCGGTACCTGAATAAATAAAATAAAACCTTCACTGCCAAAAGAGTTGTTGAAATGCTTTTCAAATTGGTGTGAGTAACAACATGAAAACTGTGTTGTTTGAAAAAATACATCACAATATTTCTCTGTGATAAAATGTCATGTATTTTGGATATGAAATGGAAATCTTAATGTCTGTAAGAAAAATAAATCTTACTCACATATATATATATATATATATATATATATATATATATAGATATAGATAGATAGATAGATAGATAGATAGATAGATAGATATAATGTGAAAAATGTCACAAAGACATGTCATAAAGAAATCTTATGGTGTGTTTGAATTTTTTTTTACTGTATATTTTTAAAAAACCATGCTGTCTACATGAAAAAGAAATCTTTTTATAAAAATGTTAAAATTCCTAAAAGAGTTTAGCTGTTTAAAAAATACTAAGGTGCAGTAAAGACATATTTGCCTATTTATAAGTATGCAGCAAACACACACACACACACACACACACACACATGCACATGCACATGCACACACAAACACATAAGCATGCAAACACACATAAACACATAAACAAACATAAACATGCACACATACACACATCACTGTGTATTATAACTTTATGTAACCATTACGAGGAACATTAAGTTTGTGTGTTGATGTTTATAATCAGTATTACTGTGTGTTAAATTTGTAAATATACTGTCTGTCTGTCTGTCTGTACAAACATTTCCGTGTGACCTTGATATGCCAAGAGGTTTCAGGTGTGAGTGGAATAGTTTTGTACAGGTGTAGAATGTAACCAAGTGTCTTGTAACAAGGGTGTTACTTCCTGGTGGTCAGAAACACGTTACACGTGTAACAAGTTCAGTAATGTAAAATCTATGTGTTACGTACATGAACACAGTTCTGGCCTACACTTGTTAATTTTAGGTCAAAATGTGAGAGAGAGAGAGAGAGAGAGAGAGAGAGAGAGAGAGAGAGAGAGAGAGAGAGAGAGAGAGAGAGAGAGAGAAAAGAAAAAAGAAAAGGTAAATATTCAACTGGACTAAAGAGTTAAGTGCATGTGACCTTTACAAATTCTGTTCAAGTAAACATAACCTTCATAGACAATTACAAACATACACACATCTTCAAACATACACACACACACACAAACTCACATGTATATACTCATACACAATACATACACATATACTGAGACAATGTACTCAAACATATACACACAGACACACAGACCATGAGGGACACACACACACACATGGACACACACACACACACAAGCACACAGATATACACACATATATACACACATACACATACATAAGCAAACGTGTACAGACAAATATTCGCTAACATAACCCACAAACTCCTAATCAAATTCCTATGCCATACACTATGCATGCAAACACCAATGCATAATTGATTCATATTAATCTTTTTTAAACACTGCACTGAATTTATAAAAGCACAAAAATTAAAAAACAAAGATCCTGTTTCAACATCTAACCATGTAACAGGTGTTAGGTCTGCATGACTTGATATGAATTAAAAACAAATACTCCTCAGCAACTTATAATATAACATGTATATACAGGAACAGGTTAATTAAAATTTTTATATATAATTCAGTGTAATCATAGTGTGTGTGTGTGTGTGTGTGTCTCTCTCTCTCTCTCTCTCTCTCTCTCTCTATTACATCTCTAGATAATCTTTCTATCTATCTACCTATCCTTATATCTATATTACAAGTATCCATATATGGCTATTTATCTACATAATATTTATTTTATAAAATATTTAAAATTTGTTTGTTTATATTTCTTCAAATTCACAAAAATTTCGTAAATTACCACTGCACACTTTTATAAGAGAGAAAATATCTGACATTAAAAAAAAGAAATAAAAATTTTTTTTTTAAATAAATGTTTTATGTTCATCAGAATTGTAATATTACTGACATAATTATACTTGGCTAAATGGAGAAGATTTATTAAATGTGTCACAATAAAAACAACAACAGATGATAATAAATCTTTTTATTATTAAATATTAAGTTTTCCGAGGGTGCAAGTAAAAAAAAAAAAAAAAAAAAAAAAAAAAATAAAGAAAAAAAAAAAATAATTATTTAATAAAAATAATAATAATAATAATAATAATAATAATAATAATAAAATATAATACTGATAAATAAATTATCAAATAGATAATAAAAAATTTGACTGTATTTCAGACTCCAATATCATTTTTTTCATTCTTTGTCCCTTTTCACTGTATCAATCTAACAATCAGCTTGAACGAATATTTCTTTTTTCATTCTCGACAGCTAATAATATTTCTGATTAATGAAGCAGATTAGAGTAATCACACACACACACACACACACACTCTCTCTCTCTCTCTCTCTCTCTCTCTCTCTCTCTCTCTCTCTCTCTCTCTCTCTCTCTCTCTCTCTCTCTCTCTCTCTCTCTCTCTCTCTCTCTCTCTCTCTCTCTCTCTCTCTCTCTCTCTCTCTCTCCAGCCTTAGCTAGGTTTTTCTCTTACATAATAACAAACACAGCACAGACAGACAGAATTCGTTTTCAGTGTTTAAAATATTTGCATGCTCAATCCACATTGTTATTTTCAATGGCTTCTGTTGTTGGTTCATCAAAAATGTGTTCATCCAAAGCTTCCTAAGAAAACAAAAAAATGCTTAATAAAGAAAAACAAGACAAACACAAATTCGATAGTTAGAATGTGAAAAGAATCCTGTTAAATTAAATGAGGTAATATTTAGCAATTAGAGGTTTGTGATTTAATGTGATACCAGTATAAGAATGTTGTTAAAATGATTTTTTTTTTTGTTGTTGTTGTTGTTGTTGTTATACAACACTGATGAATAACAATTAATATTCAAAAATTATTCAGTTATTAAAATCTAAAGATTGATTCTTCTTGCTTTTTAGAAATTTGTTTATTTTCCCGTTCCAATCAAAACCCCTTAACCATAAACACACACACACACAGACACAAACTCAGTATTCAGGTGTCCATATTAACAAGTTTTACTGCATCAAACTCAGTATTCAGATGCTTGTATTAACAAGTTTTATTGCATCGAATGTGTAGAACTAACAGACTGAAGGACATGATAAATGATTTGTAATGAGATTAAAGAGTTTGATAACTGCCACTGTGAATCTTGTCATTGATTTTTTTTTTTTTCGTGGGTTTTCGATTCTGATGATATCTGGATGTGTTTAAACAGTGGTTAAACGAAATTGTTTTTCATGATAGTAACTATGGTTACTGTTTGTTATCTTCATGAAAAGTGTTTAATGACTTGACTCAGTGTATCCTGTCTTCGTGAAAAGTGAGAATAGTTAAAAAAAAATGTCGGGTTATTACTTTTTAAAACAGTTAAGAAGACACAGTCAACATACACAAATGCATATAGATTAAAAAGCAAACATATGTACACACACACACACACATACACATTCACTCATTTATTCAGTCATATGACATACACAGACATACACAAACACATGCACACAAACACATTCACACACATACATACATTCACACATATACATACATGCACACACATGCACGACATACAAACACACAAAACATGCACACACACATACATATGCACACACAAACACATACACACATACAAACACATGCACACATACACATACACATACACACATCTACATACAAAACTACAAAGGCACAGACAATACACAGTTGTTTGATAATTTACTGTTTTGCATTCATTGTTACCTGTTAGTAAACCAGTCTATCTGTTCAAACTATTGTTACTGTGTCAGACCATTAATTACAACAGCTGGTGTTTCTGTTTTGTAAAATAACTAAATACCTGTGTAACATGTTGTTGCATATTGTCAGTGTGTTAGAATTTCAGTTAAAAACAAAACAGCATTTTTAAAACATTTTTTTTTGCATTTGTATATATATTGTTGCATATTGTTACTCTGTTTTTAATCTGTTTTTACAATAGTTATGTGTGTGTGTGTGTGTGTGTGTGTGTGTTTGTGTCTGCATGTGAGTGTGTATTTTGTTGCATATTGTTAATGTTACTTTGTTAGAATATTAGTTAAAAATATTTTTTTGTTTATGTTTTTAAAATAGTTATCTGTGCTTGTATATTGTTGTGTATTGTTTGTTGGTTGGTATGTCATTTAAAATAAAACAATTTACTATGTTTTTAAAACAGTTCTGTGTGTTTTATATTGTTAATGTATCAATGAAAGAATGTTAGTAAAACAAGTTCTGTTTTTAAAATAGTAATCTGTGTATATATATTATTACATATTGTTAATATTAATATTGGGAGGGTTGGTTAAAATAAAGCAAACTCTTTTTAAATAGTTATAGTTATGTGTGTTATATATTGTTTTATATTTTTAAAATGTTAGAAAGTTAAAACAGACTGTTATGTTTTTAAAACAGTTACGTGTATTTTAGATTGTTAATATATTACTGTGTTAAAGTAAAACAGTTATATTTTTAATGTTAGAAAGTTAAAATAAAACAGATTTATAAAAGAGTTCTGTGTGTGTGTTTAGAGAGGAATAAAAGTTTGAAGCAGACAGATTACTGTCAGCTTATCTCTGACACTGACACTTAAAGTTTGTTTACTTTCTACAGTCTTGTTTAAAATATTCTTCTTTTTAATAACTGTGTGTGTTTGTGTGTGTGTGTGTGTGTGTGTGTGTGTGTGTGTGTGTTGCTGTATATTCACAAACATACATATAAATGTACACACACACATGTATGGATGTATATTCCAATCATCAGTGCTATTAATACATCTGTACATTTATTCAAATACATTCATTGTTCGTGCCAGTGTATATATTCATTACACGCATGTGAACAGTTGGAAAATGTATTATTTTACAAACCGATTATATATAAATGAAAAAAAACAAAAAACACCACAAACTAAGGGATGTAATTTTATAACACAACACACAAGTAGGTTTTATTACACAGTCTTACAATTATTGACCAATGGTTTGAAGCACAAATCAATCAAAACAGACGATAACCCAACCGGTGCCTTTGTTCTTACAATTGATTGTCCAAATCTTTGACTCATTCCCTGAGAAAATAAAGTCACATTGATTACACGAATACACATTTCTTTTGGTTTGATAATCAATTCTTAGTTACTGTTATTATTATTATTTTTATTTTTTTTATTTTTTTTAACTTAATGGTTTATACCAGACACAATCTGGGACAGTTTAAACCAGTTATCTGTTGGGATGGTGTTTGTAAAGTAATGAGATAAAATTTGTCAGCGAATTAAATACCTAGGGGTTTGGGATTGGCACTGAAAGGGGCCCAAATTTTGTTGCAGGTTTTTTAGACTTTGGTGCTGCTGGGAGGTTTTGATGTGAAGATGCTGTGAGCTGAATTGTGAATCTGTTGAAGGGAGGCTCGTTGTTGTGTAGAGTAATTAAAAGTGTAACAGTTGGAGGGTTGAGGTTTTAGTTAGAACTGTTTGGCTGGGATGTTTTCAGATTAGATTAGTGATAAAACAAATATACAAACTCCCTTCCACATATATACTATATATTATACATACACATCATACACATAGACATAAACACATACAAACATATGGACAGACTCACACATACAGAAATACACACACACTATATGTATCTCTCGTTCTCTCTCTCTCTCTCTCTCTCTATATATATATATGAACAATATACACAAACACACATACAAGCACATACACACATATACACACATACATATTTATAAACAATACACACACACACATACACGTATGTATATATATATACACACCTATAAAAACACACACATATATAAACCACATACGTGTATGTATGTTAGTGTGTGTGTGTGTGTGTGTTTGTGTGTGTGTGTGTGTGTGTATGTTAGTGTGTGTGTGTGTGTGTGTGTGTGTGTGTGTGTGTGTGTGTGTGTGTGTGTGTGTGTGTGTGTGTATGTTAGTGTGTGTGTGTGTGTGTACAACATACACCCAAACAAACACTCAACTTTTTCTTGAAAGGCTTACAGAATAAACTTCCTCGTTTTCCTGTTATCAGTGTTATACAAACAGGTGAACAAGTCTGAACTGCGTTTTTTTTATTTGTTTCTACAACTTAGAGAGACGAAAGGAAACAATTTTCTACCTTTGCTTTATAAACAGAAAAATCAAAGAGAATTTTTGTTTATTTTTCAATAAGAATGAATTTGTTTTAAAATTTTGGGTTAAACTGTTCAATAGCCAAAAAAAAAAAATGTAGGGATAAAAAAATGAATTAATTTTTATTTTTTTATTTTTTTTTAACAAAACAAATTGTTTGACAGAAACAAGGAGGATGTTTTAATAGGTATTTTTAGACCCTGGTAAATTTATTTGTCAGATTCTGTGAAACAAAATCAACAAATAAAAGAAAAAAAAGAAAATAAGAGAAAAAAAAAAAATTTAAAGAAAAAAAAAATAAAATAAAAAAAAATAGATAGATTAAAGATGGAATACCAGATATATCTATATATCTTCTTTTTAAAAATAAAATCTTTATAATGCTTTAGAAAAATTAAATAATCAAGAAAAAATTTAATAAAAGTAAAAAAAAAAAAAAAAAAAAAAAAAATCACAATAATTAACAAAAAAGAGTTATTTTTTAAAAATATTTTTTCATATGATCAATCAGTAACTTTTCCCAATTCACACAGCTCTCTTTTTTCTTTATCTTTCTTTAACCCCCCCACACAGATACAGACCCCATCACACAAGCTTTGATCCTTTTGTTCAGTTCAGCTCTAATTGTATGCACATCAGTATAAAATTTACTTGTGTTTCACTGAGTACATAACATTAAAAACAATAAAATGCTATTTTCTGTTTCTCAATTCTAATTGCAGCCTCATTCTCATTTGTAAATTCACTGATGTAAACATGATGAAGATGATGTCTGAACACATTCAGTCTGTAGTTACATAAAAGCAGTAGAACACATAATAAAAGAAATTGCAATATCATTTTATGTATATATCTGTGTAAATTATTCTATGTCTGCAATTTCTGTGATGTTAATGAAGGTGATGTGTCAAAATATTTTATCTTTTGTTATGTAAAAATGAGTCAGAATTTTACATATCTCTGTATAAAATATTAAAAATAGGAATAGAATTTAAAAATAGAAATGAACTATTAAAAATAGAAATAAAAATTAAAAATAGAAATAAAATTAAAAAATAGAAATAAAATATTAAAATAGAAATAAAATGTTAAATATAGAAATAATATATTAAGAATAAAAAAATATTAATAAAATATTAAAAATAGAATTTAAAAAATATATAAATAAAATATTAAACAGAGAAATAATATATTAAAAATAGAAATATTAAAAATAGAAATAAAATATTAAAAAGAGAAATAAAATATAAAAAACAAAAATAAAATATCAAAAACAGAACTTCTTACATATTTGTAAATTCATTGTTATATAAAAAAAAAAAAAAGATTTGTCAGCAATATTCACATTTTGTTTTGAAACCACAATATAATGTTTTATTTGTTTCACTAAATATAAAAACAACAAAATTATTTTCTATCTCTCTATATTAAAAAATAGCACCTCTTTCTTGTTTGTCAACTCAGTAATATAAATGTAATGAGATATATAAACCACAGTCAAAAAATCTTTTTACTTATCACTAAATACTGTATTCTATCTCTCTATATCAAAAATAGTGTTTGTTTCTTTTTATCAACTCACTGATATAAATGTAAAGAAAATATCTGCACTAAATTCAAATTTTTTTGTATCAGTCTATGATTTTTACTTGTGTCATACATAACATTACAAACTACAATATTATTTTTCTCTCTCTCTCTCTCTCTCTCTCTCTCTCTCTCTCTCTCTCTCTCTCTCTCTGTCCCACTCTGTATAATATAAATATAGTGTTAAAACAAGAATAATTTCTCTCTTTCTCTCTCTCTCTCTCTCTCTCTCTCTCTAATATAAATACAGTTTTAATAACAAGAATATTATTCTCTCTCTCTCTCTCTCTCTCTCTCTCTCTCTCTCTCTCTCTCTCTCTCTCTCTCTCTCTCTCTCTCTCTCTCTCTGTCTGTGTAATATAAATACAGTGTTAAAAACAAGACTGTTATTTCCTATCTCTCTGTATAATTAAAATCGACAATCTCTTTCTCTCTGTGATCTCAGTGATTGTTATTGGAATCACATTCAGACTTCAGTTGACTAGTTAATTGAGTGGAAACCAGACAGACAGACAGACAGACAGAGAGACATTAAAAAGACATAAAGACGTCGTTGTGTCTACACACAAGTTTTCAATCAATCGATCAACAAACCTTTTGGAAGTGATTTACAGGAACTGTATTCAAGTCTGTGATTCCTTCGTGACTTTGGTTCAGTCTCTGTGATGTTCCTCTTATTTCTCTCAGGATATTTAAAAAAATAAAAAAAAAAAATAAAATAAAAAATAGACGTTTTATGAAAAGCTGTATAACTTGAACGTGATCAAAAGCCAGTTAGTTGTGTGTTATTACTCTTTTGAGTTCTGTGTGTGATTTCTGTATGACACTTTCAATACACTTTCTCTCAGGCTGTTCAAAGAAAAACAGAAAGAAGAAGAAGTACTGCAGGAAGATTTGGTTTGAATGTGATCAAGATGCCAGTTTGTTATTACTACTCTCTTGAATTCTATCACTTTAGAATAGAAATTGTATTCTTCTGTTAGAATATTAAAAGAAAACAAAAAGAAACAGAAGTCATAATATTAAAGTTACGGTTTGAATGTGCCATTCAGATAACTGCCAGTACTACATACCCAGTATTACATACCCAGTATTACATACCCAGTATTACATGCCCAGTATTACATACCCAATATTACATACCCAGTATTACATACCCAGTATTACATGCCCAGTATTACATACCCAATATTACATACCCAATATTACATACCCAGTATTACATACCCAGTATTATATACCCAGTATTACATACCCAGTACCACACACCCAATATTACATACCCAGTATTACATGCCCAGTATTACATACCCAATATTACATACCCAATATTACATACCCAGTATTACATACCCAGTATTATATACCCAGTATTACATACCCAGTACCACACACCCAATATTACACACCCAGTATTACATGCCCAGTATTACATACCCAATATTACATACCCAATATTACATACCCAATATTACATGCCCAGTATTAACTGTCATGGAGAAAGTTGTGACAATGACTATATTAGTACAAACACTGAGAAAATATTCAAGTCAGTTTACTATCTATGATCTCTGTTAATTTTGGAGTAGATGCTGTGGTTTAAATGTGTATTTATGTATGTGTGTTTGTATGTATGTCTGTATGTCTGTATGTCTGTATGTATGTGTGTATGTATGTATGTATGTATGTTTGTGTGTTTGTGTGTTTGTGTTTATGTATAAATATCTGAGTAGACTCTGCACACAGACAGTATTCAGGAATGCACTGGCACAGGAGGACAAAGTCCAATCACAAAACTGAACTGGAAATGTGGCATGCATTTGCACCCACTGCAAAGGTTACAGTGAATCTTAATAATGACATTACATTTAATTATGTGCTGTGCATGTGAAGATGTGTGTGTGTGTTTGTGTGTGTGTAAATATGCATATATATATTTGTATGTTGGTTTGTGTGTGTGTATGCGTTTTCTATGTTTGTATATGTATATTATATATATAAATTTATATAATGTATATGAATGTATGTGTATGTATGTGTTTGAAAGAGTGTGTGTGTGTAAAACATGTCCAAGACAGTATATGTATATAAAACAAAACAAGTATGTATACATGTATGTATATAAGTTTATTGTAGGTTTAATATATATATAGATATAGATATAGCTATAGATATTCAAGCACACAAACATATACACATAATGCAAGTTCTGGATTAGTGTTTTTAATTTTCTAATTAGAAACAAGTGCTATCAGCTAATTTCTCTAACACATGTTACCTAGGCATTCATGCGTACCAACTACACATCATGGCTGTGTAACCATGGCAACATAAGAAAAGAACACAGTCCACTGGTTAACTTCCAGACCTGAGACTTGATCTCTCAGCCTGCAGGTTACAAGGCTGGAAGCTTAGTCATTGGTCAGAATGGCCACTGTTCTTTATTAGCAGTAAGTAATTTTCTACATGTGCCTTACCATAGACAGAAATGATTATTTTTTTCATTAGCAGTAGTTTATTATGATTGCCTTACCATAGACAGAAATGATTATTTTTTCATTAGCTGTAAGTAATTTATAATAGTGCCTTACCATAGACAGCAGTGATCACTTTTCATTAGTAGTAAGGAATCTTTTATGTGTACCTTACCATAAACAGGAATGATCATTCCTTTAATTTAGCAGTAAGTAATCTTTTGCATGTACCTTATAGAAAATAATGGCCACTGTTCTTTTATCTTAGCAAGAAATAATCTTTTATATATACCTTACTATATACAGTAGACAAAAAAAATAAAATAAATAATGATAGGTCTTTAGTAGAGATCTGGCTAAGGTGGGAAAATACACAAACATTACTGTAGGAGGAATAGATCCTACAATCTTCCAGATCTAAGTGATATTTAGTGCACTATAGATAGATGTTTTAGTGACCTATATTCAGAATGTGTGTCAGTTCGTATGTTTGTCTCTGACAGATCTCATTGTTCTCATATCCTGGCACTGGTACAAAGCTTATTGCTGCTTTCATGATGACCAGCAGAACAGCAGACAGGTGCCAGAGTGGCCTAGTGGTGTGTACCCAGGGATTACTACTGATGTTTACTTGATCTGTGGCACATCAGGGCACTCTGAGCCAGCTGTCAGTAGTTAGCATTAGTTTCGTATCTGTCTGTGTGTGTGTGTACAAGTTGAAATGTCTGTGGTGGTTTGTGTGATGTTTCCTCTTTGTATTTGGTCTTTCATCTTTTTCTGACTTTCTGTTCCTGTTTCTGTGACTCTCTCTCTATCTCTTTCTCTCTGTCACTCTTCGTCTCTCTCTCTCTCTCTCTTTCTTTATCTCTCTATCTCTTTCTCTCTCTCTCTTTCTGTCTGTCTGTCTCTCTCTCTATCTATCTCTCTTTCTGACTCTCTCTCTCTCTCTCTCTCTCTCTCTCTCTCTCTCTCTCTCTCTCTCTCTCTGTCTGTCTCTATATATATATATATATTCACTTTCTTTGTCTTGTTTTCTCTCTTATCCTTTGCATTTCTTTTGTTATATTTGAGTGTCTCGGCCTTTCTCTTTCTTTCTATCTTTGTATACCTCTCTGTGTCTTTCTCTGCTTCTTTTTACTTCACACTGTCTCACTGATTTTCTCTCTCTCTGTCTTTTTCACTGAGTATAATATCTCTGATTCTTTCTCTCTGTGTCTCACTCTTTTTGTTTCTGTGTATATGTATCCCAGGATATGTTTAACAGTGTAATTGTACCTAAAATATTTCAGTTGTTGATTTTACAGATTGTTCTGTTAACAGTTCCTTTTTCATTGTCTGGTGTGTGTTGTGTGTTTGCGTGTGTGTGTCTCTCTCTCTGTGTGTGTGTGTGTGTGTGTGTGTGTGTGAGAGATTAGTTGTTCCAGATAGTTATGGTTTAAATAAATAAATAAATAAATAATTTTCTGTGTTATTTGATAAATGCATAAACTAATTTAATTTGTTTTATTAATGATGCATTCTTCATAAGTGCCTGTATGTAAATAATGACAGAACAGAAAATTATTTCTGTCAAGTATGTTTAGTTTATCTTATTTTCTGTTAAATATTTTTACATGACATACTTGAGCATGGACACCTAATCTGTTTTCACAGAAAATAAAATAATTTCACAAATTTAATTCAGTTTTATTGAACTTTCTATTTTCTGTTCCTATTTCTCTTTCTTAGCATCTTGCCCATCTGTCATTTTGTCTCTCATTCTTTCTTTCTTTCTCTCCCTCTCTGAAATTCTGTCTCCCCATCTCTCTTTTTCTCTTACTATTCCCTGACAAGCTTTGTGTTTATCTCTGTGTTCTAAGTTTAAACAAAACTCAGAGTTTGACATTTTAGAGAGCAGCGTATTAATTGATGTTTAACTGTAGTAAGATGTACATGTGTTAAGTATTTGTGTATGTTGTTTGTGTGTGTGTGTGAGTGAGTGAGTGTCTAATCTACCTATATATCAACCTATATATGTTTGACAAGCATCTGCAGATGTACAAATATATATATATATATCTATATCTGTATATTTATCTCTATAGATATATAATGTGTGTGTGTGTATCTCTCTCTCTCTCTCTCTCTCTCTCCCTCTCTTTCTCTGTATATATGTATTGTTTATATGAGCCTATAATGTATATATGTATGTAAAACACACACACACACACACACACACACACACACAATTCTTTTTTTCTCATGAATATCTAATGCATATTGTACTTTGTGTACAAACTGATTTTTTGTTTTAAAACGTACTTTTATTTGACATGTGAAGTTAAAAGATTAAATTCTAAGTGTATTATATTCTGAGTGTCTGTGTATCTGTCTGTCAAGGTGTGAGGGTGTACAGGTATTGTCAAGTGTTTCTCACCTGTTTTTAATGTTGACACACACACACACACACACACACACACACACACACACACATCTTTATTGTCCCCATATATTAAACAGGATGTTTGTTTTTATTGATAATGATCCTCATATTTTCGTGGTTACCTAGGGAACCGGCAACCTTTTGCATTCCTTCAAAATATTTAGATTAAATGTCTGACTCATTATGCATATTTCATTGATATACTACATACATAGTTTTGCCTACGTGGAAAACGTATGGTGTGTATTTAAGTAATAAAAATGTTAAAATAATAAAATATTTTGAGAACACAGCACAAAGCTGCAGTTCAGTTTAATATCACTAGCCTCATCATCAGCTTTTTATAATTTTATTCATACTGAAATATTTTTTCTTTATGGGTATTTTTCTGAATTATTTTTAGTTTATGGTTTAATAGGTAAATGAATTTATATAATGTGTTTGGTTTATATTGCAAAATCAGTTTTGCCACTTTTTCAAAATAAACGTTTAAAAAATAAAACATTTTATAACATAAATTACATATACATTATAAATTTGTTATAAACTTTCTGATTAAACTTATTTTTTATTTACAAAAGCTATGTGCATTTATGATTGTTAATATTCATAGCTGCCCTAAATAATAAGTTTGAATATACATTATATATATATATTTATTTATTATCAAGTACATGTAGTTGAATATTGCAGATACAGTTTTTTGACTGACATGTAAATTCAGTTATTCTGAATCCTAATAGGGCTGTTATTGATATTAATATATTTCTTTATTTTTTTATCTGTTTTATATCTTGTTTATTTCTTCTTCTTTCTTTTTTTAGCTAATATTAACAGCTTTTTAGTTTTATTTTATTATTTACTTTTATGATTATATTTAAAATGTATTTTATAATCTTGCTCATTTTATATTATTATTATTATTATTATTATTATTATTATTATTATTATTATCTTATTTATTTGATTATTTCTTTTTAAATAATTTTGTATCCTGTTTATTTATTTATTTATTTATTTATTTTATTTGAGATAAAATTTCTATTTTATTTCTTTCTTATGAATTTTTTTCTTGCAATTTTGGGTTTATTTGTTATTTTATTTATTTATATATGTTCTATAACTTCATTTATTTATTAGTTGTTACAGTATAGGGGCTTCAGAGAAACATATTTATGGTTAAATTACACGTTTGTTGTCATACTTTTTCTGTTAAAATGTTTTTCTCTCATTCATTTTTATTTGTCTTCACGATCTTTCATTTCTTTTTCTTTCTCTCATTCCAACCATCATTCCAGTCCATCTTTCTCTCTCCCTCCCTCTCTTTCTCTCTCCCTCCCTCTCTCTCTTTCTCCATCATTTAATAATGTTTAAACTTTTAACCTGCTACATTATCAACTAATTTACATCCTAACAAAAAAAAAAAAAAAATAAAAAATAATAATCTATAAAATTGTTTCCACAGTTCCTGCTCACAGTGAGTTGTTTTTCTTTTAATTATGAGTACTCAAGACTCAAGGGATTAAAACTGTGAGCAGATCAATAGTTTTTAAAGTCAGTCGTGTCGCATAGAGATAATTATCATGAATGATGTGTTCGCATGTCTGCCACAGAAAACAGTTTTTTTTTTTTGTTTTTTTTACACTTGTTTGCGAAGATGAGAATGTTTGTAGAATTAAAAGAGTTTTAAGTTGAAAAATGGGAATTGAAATATGTTAGAAAAACAAACGAGTGTGTATGTGTGTGTGTGTGAGTATTTCACATAATTTTCCGAGTTCAGGTTGATGTTGATTTGTTTTTAATACAAACACGCATATATGCATACACACACACACACGCATGCACAAACATACAGACACACAAACATGTGCATACCTCTTATGTACAGACAAACACACAAGCATATATACACAAAAATACATATAACACGGTCACAAACACATACATATGCATACTTCCACATGCACACACACACACACACACACACACACACACACACACACACACAGACAGACAGACACACAGTTTATTTGTAAAGGTTTGCATCTTGAACACTGTCGTTTCAGAGAACCTCAGCCTGCTTTCTTTTTCACTCTTTTTACTTTTCTCTGTCTCTCTGTTTTTCTCTCACTTCCATTTGTCTTCCTGTCATTCTGTCTTTCTCTCTTTCACTTGTAATTATTATCTTTCTCTAGGCCTTTCTTTCTCCCTATCTTACATCTGTTCTCTCTCTCTCTCTCTCTCTCTCTCTCTCTCTCCCCTCTCCCTCTCTCCCTCCCCTCCCTCTCCTCCCTCCCCTCCCTCCCTCCCTCCCTCTCTCTGTCACTTTCTCTTGGTATTAAACCCAGACGGAGAACAGACACTAGTTAGAGCAAACTGATCTGTTGAGATGAGGGAGACACTCAGTCTTGCTGTCACCCACAGATTAATGATAATTCACGCGTGTCGTGTGCAGATCCATGACTCATCTGCACCAGGACCAATCCAAACACAGGGAGACAGAGGACACACACACACAGCACGCAGAACAACAGACAGACATTGCTGCTGCATCAGAATCACTAGTGTTTTTACAATAGTGTAAAAAAACAGACAATAGTTTAGTAAAAGAACAGATATTCTTGTTACAGAATTTGTAATATTTTTGGTAACATAGCAGACAAAATTCTTGTAACAAAACAGACAATACTCTTGTAACATAACACAATATTTGTGTAACATAACAGACAATATTCTTGTAACAGAACAGACAATATTCTTGTAACAGAACAGACAATATTCTTGGAACAGAACAGACAATATTCTTGTAACAGAACAGACAATAGTTTTTAACAGCACAGACATTTAGTAATTAAACAGGTAGACTGTGTTATACAACAAAAAAATAAATTAATACACTCTGTTGTTTTTGGCCCTAGATTCGATCCCAGAACCTGCTGATCTCATTTCTCCTCGGCTTAACCAGCATAACCCAGATGGAGGTGGTGAGAGTTTTATTGTGTTTACGTGCCTCTGTTTACATACCTCTGTTTACCTACCTGTGTTTACCTACCTGGATAACTGTTGCTGCAGTTTGTTTGCTCAGGTAATAGGCTATTGAGTCGGTCAGTGCTCATAAATGATTTATTTTTTTATTTCTTAATTGCTTGTTTAACCCCTGCTGCTGATTTCCTGACAGAACAAGGTTAAGCTGTGGGCAAGCTCCTTCACCTAACCTACATGTGGCTCCTTCACTGATCAGATGGAGGAGCCAACTCCTTTTTTTGGGGGGAGGGGGACTATTTATATAAGGTGACTGAGGAAACAGGACCTTTATACACAGACACAACACACACACATTCTCTCTCTCTCTCTCTCTCTCTCTCTCTCTCTCTCTCTCTCTCTCTCTTTATCTCTCTCACACCTCCCATCTCTTTCTCTCTCTCTCTCTCTCTCTCTCTCTCTCTTTCTCTCTCTGTCTCTCTCTCTCTATCTCTGTCTCTCTATCTCTGTCTCTCTCACACACCTCCCATTTTCTTTCTCTTTCTTCAAAAATTATTATCTTATTTATTTTATTTACTTAAACATATCTAAATCAGATCAGACTGCAGTAAACAATACATAATTATTTACGACTCAGAATAATACAACTATTAATGTATCTGGTACTGAATTGATTAAGAAAACTGATACTATGGTATGGTATACTAAGGTATTTATCAATCATCTACAATACTAAGTATTAAGCTATTAAGTAAATGATATGATCACTGGCACAAGCATTAATCTATTTGCTACAACAATATACTTGTCATCAACTATGATACAACTATTAATATAATCTGGTACAATGATACTGTGCTAACAAGTATCAATCTAGCTTCAGTGGAACTGTAACTGCATGAATAATTGAAACCATGAACACCACACACTGGTCTTTTCGGTTTCTTTTATTCTGTTATGATTTTTTTTTTTTGTTTCTTCATCTATTTTTGGACAGTGCTATTGAGAAGAGAGAAGAAATGAAATTACTGATGATGAGACGAGAATTGATTCTGTTCGGTGGAAATCAGTTTTACTGAAACCTGACAACTTAATCAAGTCAATTATTTTAATCACACTTGTCTCTCTCTTGTAGCTGTCTCTCTCATAGTTGTCTCTCTCATAGCTGTCTCACTCATTTTTGACTAAGTGTTTTAGCTGTGTTCTCACTGTTATTGATATTAGTACTGTTGTAGTTGTTTTATTGTTATTGTTGTTGTTATTGTTGTTGTTATTGTTATTATTACTGTTAACATTATTATTGTTATTACTGTTATTATTGTTATTTTATTATTATTGTTATTATATTATTATTGTTATTGTTATTATTGTTATTGTTATTTATTGTTATTATTGTTGTTATTATTGTTATTATTATTGTTATTGTTATTATATTATTTTTGTTATTGTTATTATTATAGTTATTATTCTTATATCTTAATAGATCTTTGACATGTTATTATTGATTTTTTTTTTTTTTTACTTTTGTTATTAGTATGTTGATGTTATTATTGTTTTTTTTTGTTGTTATTGTCATTGTTGTTATTAATGTTATTATTATTGCTATTTTTATTATTAATATTATTATTATTATTATGTTTGGTACTATTGTTATTTACTTTAATTATTAATTATTTTTATTGTGATTATTATTATTATTATTTTATTGTTATTCCTGTATTTTTGTTTGTTGTTATTATTATTTCCATTGTCTGTCATCATTTTTATTATTAGTGGTATTATTTTTATTACTATTAATGTTTTAATTATCGTTATTATTTTTAATTAATTACTATTATTATCATCATTAACAGTTAACATCATCATCATCATCATCATTTATTATTATTTTTGCAATCACCATTATTATTATTTTCATTATCATTATTATTATTATTATTATCATTATCATTACATTATTATTATTATCATTATTATTATTATTATTATTATTATTATTATTAATACATTTTTCTCCCTTTTTTCTGTTTCCTTTTCGTTTTTCGGTTACAAACTGTTCAAATAAGAAAATGGTCAGAATAAACAGTACACGCAGATTTCCCAATTATTGATTTATTGATTTTTGTTCAACTATTTCACTTTACCAAATTACCCCTTCAGCCAAACGTCGTCAAACAACCACAGTATTTACAGCTGTCCAGTTCTGTTGATTTATGTCTGTGCGACTGTGTGTCTGTTCATTTGTCTGTCTGTCTGAACGTTCGTTTACCCAGCATTCATTAGTCCAAGTCTACGTTTATCACGAAACAATTGTTTTTTTTAATCTTTTTATTTATTTATTTATTATGTATTTTGCTTGTGTAATCTAATCATCTGTTTGTTTTAATTAATTTCTGTCTGTTTATCTGTTTGTAAATTTATTTTATTTTATTTATTTATTTATTTATTTATTTATTTTTTGTTCATGGTTTAAATTTTTTTTTTTTTGTCTACATCACATCATGTTTATTTCTTTTTGTCGATTTTATCATTCTTATCATTTTTATCATCCATCTATACTTAAATCTGTCAAATGTAAACTATTTAATCTGACAATTCACCAAAGAAAAAGATTGATTGTCTCTGACAATTGTGGTTGATCAAAAACTGATTGTTTCTGACAATTGTGGATGATTAAACACTGATTGTTTCTGACAATTGTGGATGATTAAACACTAATTGTTTCTGACAGTACTGGATGATTAAAACACTGATTGTTTCTGACAGTAGTCAATGATTAAAAGTTGATTATGTCTTTTAGAATTTATCATTCCTTTTATCTGTCTTCTAATTTATCTGTATTCCTGTATTTATTTATTATGTCCATCTTATATTTATTTCTTCTGCCATCTTCTCATATTTATTTATTCTTTCAATCTTTATTTGTTCTGCCCATCTCATATTTATTTATTCTTCTCAACACTCATTCATTCTGTCCATCTTTTCATATTCATTCATTCTCTCTATCTTCTCTGCTCTTATTCATCCTGTATTATCTTAATGTGATATTCATTTAACATTTAGTAACATGCATTCATTGAAAGAGAAATAGTATTAACATATACCATTTTCTGATGCATACATACCTACATACATACACACATACATACATACACACACACACACATACACACACACATACAGACAGACAGACAGACAGACATACACACAGACATACAGACAGACAGACAGACAGACACACATACACACAGACAGACAGACAGACACAGACAGACAGATATTAATCTAACTTCAACAGAACTGTAACTGCTCACCTGATTCTAATTGTTATGAACAGGTGACATTTTCTAACAGATATTCAGACAGACAGACAGACAGACAGACAGATATAATTATTTAATTAGAAATGAAATCAGATTAACACCTGTTTCACCTGACAGGTAAATTAAAAACTTTGAACTGTTTGCTCAGACTGTGTAAGAATGTTTACTTACTGGAAACACAAAACAAAAAAAACTGCGTCATAATTAAAGTTTATCTCACAGATTAGTGAAACTGTAATTTTTCTTTCTTTCTTTCTTTCTTTCCTTCTTTCTTTTCACCAATTTTCTGTGTGTCACTCTTTAGAGAAAAAGGCTTAAGTCATCTTTTTGTGGAATCTTTGGTCTCAGGTGCATCTGTTTTAAAACAAATTCACAAAGAGATACACCTACAGACAAACACGCACAGACACACAGATAAACATACTTGTAGTATACGCAAACATCCAACTGCACCAAACACGCACACACACACATACAAAACACATATACACACTTATAAGCTGGTTTACACATATACACACATACATACCCATAAATACATAGAGAAACAGAAACACATACAACACACCCCATACACACTCAGACATACATACACAGGTAAATATCTTTCAACTGTATTAATTCTTTTTTCATCTTTTTTTAATTTTATATTTAACTATTTTTTTTTTTACAAACATAAATAACTTAACACCTTGATCATTAACTGCTACATTTTCTCAGTAGATTTATTGAAACTCTCTTTTTCTGATAACTGTGTCTCCCTGTCTCTCACATTCTGTCTCTCTGTCTCCCTGTCAACATATATCTCTCTTTCTCTCTCTCTCTCTCTTGCTCTCTGTCTCTCTCCTCTCTCTCTCTCTCTCTCTCTCTGTCTCCCTGTCTCTCTCTCTGTCTCTCTGACTCTCTCTCTCTCTCTCTCTCTCTCTCTCTCTCTCTCTCTCTCTCTCTCTCTCTCTCTCACACACACACACACAGATATCTACATATTTACACAGGCCATTCAGTTTTAGAGATTATGTTTCTATGGTGCATGTCAAAAGATTAAATAACTTCCTTCTTTGTTTACTTTTTATTTATTTTATTTCTTGCTGCTTGAAACATTAAAAGTTGTGGAATTTTTTACACACCTGTAGAAACAGATCTGTTTATAGCTGTTGTGTTCCTGGCTGAATATTTTAAATTGTTAACTGTTGTAATTAATCCTGTAAAACTTAAACATTCATTTTTTTTCTCTTTTTCCAAGAGACCTAAAAAAATAATAATAATAAGCTAAAAAAAAAAAAAAAAAATAATAAAAAAAATTTAATAATTTAAAAAAAAAGAAAAAAATTATAATATTAGAAAAAATTGTTTGTCTACATACACAAATAGATTGAAAAGCACACACAATATATATATATATATATATATATATATATATATATACATAATAATTACGTATATTTAATAACAGGTTAGTTTATCGAAGCTTCAAAGACAGTATTTAAATATTAGATTTATTGAACTATATAATTAACATTTGGTGCTACTGTATTTCTCCATCTTTGAAGCAGTTCCATGATTTCAGTCTTCAAGAACTTGGCATCTTTTTGAGAGTTGGTCTGGTCTAACTAAACACTACAACTGTTTGTTAATGATAATAACAAAAACATAAAGATGATAAAGATGATAATAATAACAATGAACGTTATAATAACAGTGATGATGATCATAATAATGATAATAATGGATTATGATAATGATATGATATGATAATTATTATTATTAGTGGTATTATTTTTATTTTATTATTATTATTATTGTTTTAATTATTGTTATTATTATTAATTAATTACTATGATCATCATTATCAATTATCATCATCATCATCATTTTTTTATGTAGTTATGATTAATAATTATATTAATAATAATAACAAAAATAATAATAATAATAATATTAGTAGTAGTACTACTACTACTAATAATAGTAATAACGATAATAGTAATAATAGTAATAGTAATAATAGTAATAGTAATAATAATAATGACAATAGTAATAGTTAAAGAGTTCTAATTATTTCTTTTTATTTCACTGTTACATCACAGAATGTAATACTAACTGTACTTGTTATGTGTTACAAAACAGAATGTTACTATACTTGTTACATGTGTCAGCTTGTAAGTACAAATAATCACAGTTAATTCTTTGTCTTGCTCTCGTCAGTATTAATTTAAACTCTCTAACTTGTTTACTTTCTCTTTGTGCAAATTTACCTTTATCTACAAACACACCTGCAAATTGATTCATCAGCCCAGGTAATCATATAATTGAGCCACCAAAAAAAAATCCCTTACTACATAATAAAAGAAAACAGTGTAGTTTAGAGGAGTCTGGAACCAGAAGACAGTTTATCAGTAAATTGCAATCAAAATGAAAGCAGACTGATTTATCAGAGTTAATAAATAGTTTTTGAATTAAAGAAGAAAACAGGTTTTCCACAGGTAAACAGATCTATGTCTTACGAAATGTTTTCATTGCCTTTGCTTACCTGTGTACAGAAAAAATGAGAAATGTACTCAACTGTGTGAAAACTGTTTTCTTGCTTGTTAGAGACAAGTCTTCTCATTTTGTGTACAATAGCTGGTAATAACAGAAATATATATATATATATCAGTTATTAGTATCCATTAGTATCCATTTATATAGCCTGGTATATGATATATCAGTCTTGTATCATTAGTATCTATTGATATAGTCAGGTATATTAGTATCCACTGATATAGTCTGGTATGTGATATATCAGTCTCAAAGCATTAGTATCCATTGATATAGTCAGGTATGTGATATGTCAGTATTATGATTATTTCTATATTCTGGTATAACTTGTGTATGTATTTCTATAGACTGGTAACTCACTCATATAATTATTTCTGTAGACTGGTAACTTGATTCATTATTTCTGTAGACTGGTAACTTGATTCATTATTTCTGTAGACTGGTAACTTGATTCATTATTTCTGTAGACTGGTAACTTGATTCATTATTTCTGTAGATTGGTAATTTCTGTCATTATTTCCATAGACTGGTAATGTGTATAATTTCTATAGACTGGTAACTTGCATCATTATTTCTATAGAATGGTAACTTGCATCATTATTTCTATAGACTGGTAACTTGAAGCACTGTAATATTTTGACATAACAGTACTAGCAAGAATTGGTATGTGATATCATGCTAATATGATATAAAAAAACAGCTGCTATTACTGGAATGGTTTGATGATGTCAGTGTTTTTTTTTAGATGGTCTGTTATTGCAATCTGGAGTAATATGATGATAATGTATATATATAAAATATATATATATAATGTTTGTATGTATACTGATATATTCAAGTATTTACATATTTTGATTTCATTGCCACAGTGATATATGTGTGATATTTCATGTGTTCTGTTATATAACAGTTTTATTTTATATTTTATATTTATCTTGATATCAGATTTTAACTTGTTTTTTTTTTTTTTTTTTAATTAATAAAAACAGAATACTTTAAATTGGTTTGTTTTAAATCTTTATTATTTCTTCACATAGTTATATGATAAATTTATTTCCTATACAAACGTTTTTCAAACTGCTAATATAAGGTTATTACCAGTCAACTTACATCAATTAGTTTACCTAATTTGGGGGAGAAAATCTTTCTTCTTGTTAATAAAACCAGAACAAATCAAATGTATATTCTAAATCTCTCTCTCTCTCTCTCTCTCTCTCTCTCTCTCTCTCTCTCTCTCTCTCTCTCTCTCTCTCTCTCTCTCTCTATATATATATATATAAACATGTTTTAGTATATTATCTAGACATGCCCACACACATACACACAGATGCACACAAATATTTATTTCTTACACAAAACTTTCTCAAAATTGTTGATTAAACTTGTCACCCTTGACTAACAATCTGATAACCTATTTCTTCCTCTTAACTTTTTCTTTTCAACAAAAACACATAACACCTCAATTTTTTTTTATCTTCATCATCATCCACTTCGCAAACCCACACACAATCAGTTTATTCCCCATTGAAAAGTTTTTTTTTTTTTTTCAAAACCACTGATATAAGATTATTATCCCAGTCTAACGAGTTGATGACCTACTTCAATTTGTCTCTTTATTCTTGTAACTTTATTTTCTTGTCAATAAAAACACAATGCGTCAATTGTGTGCGTTGCAGATCTTTACGATGTTGTGATAGTTGGAGTATTGTGAGGGACTCGTGGAGTGGAAAGAAAAGAGAAAATGAAATCGTGGGATTTGATTCGGTTAAGTGTTGTGAGTCTGTTGATGTGAATGTCAGAACATTTAAAAAAAAATTTCTCCTCATCAGTGTAATAGTTTGTTTGTGTTACAAACCTTCTCTTATTTTGTTAACATCAGTAACTTTGTGTGTATATATGTATATAAAGATTAGAACATAAATATATATATATATATAAATATACACACACATACGTACATATATAAATACATAAATATATAGATGTAGATATAACTGCTTTATTTTGATAATATCAAATATACATACAAACATACAAACATATGTACTAACATACTTTATATATGTGTATATATATATGTATATATATGTATGCGTGTGTATGTGTGTGTATATATATATATATATAGTTAGATAGACAGACAGACAGATAGATAATTTAGAACACATCAGTATTTAAATGCATATAAAACTGTTTTGTAACAAGAAGACTGGATATATGTAACAATGTTATAGAAACATTTATTTATTTTATGTTATTTATTTAGCTTTTTTTTTTTTTTTTATTATTTTTAACAATGTTATTTATAGTTTATTTCCAGAACATAAACACTAAATAAATTTGAAATATTTCAATACTGCTGTTCTTCATGACATTAATTAAGCAACATATTTTTAACAGCAGTTATTGGAAAAAATATTTATTTTAGAGTTCTGACTTGTTTTTAATTAAACATTTATACACTAACTCCAAACAAACACATACATGTATGTATGTATGTATATGTATGTGTGTGTGCATGTGTATGTATGTGTTTATGTATGTATGTATGTATGTGTGTATGTATGTGTGTGTATGTATGTATGTCTGAGTGTATGTATGTGTGTATGTATGTGTGTGTATGTATGTATGTCTGTGTTTATGTATGTATGTGTGTGTGTATGTATGTGTGTGTATGTATGTATGTCTGTGTTTATGTGTGTGTGTGTGTGTGTGTTGTATGTGTGTGGCAGAAAAATTTGTATTGTAGTCTGTAACAATAAATAATTTAGTCTAAATATATTTACTTTGTTCTCAAACAGATTGTATTTCTAATACAACAGAGAAAAACTGAGTATATATCAAATGTCACAGAAAACAGAAAAAAACACACACACACACACACAGACACACAGACACACACAAATACAAACATGTATAAAAAAACACACACACCTAAACACATGGACACATACACATAC
Source organism: Chrysomallon squamiferum (assembly GCA_012295275.1). Classification (NCBI taxonomy): domain Eukaryota; kingdom Metazoa; phylum Mollusca; class Gastropoda; order Neomphalida; family Peltospiridae; genus Chrysomallon; species Chrysomallon squamiferum. The sequence continues at coordinate 33,796,379 of CM022672.1, read as the reverse complement.
ACACTCAAACAAAACAAAATGATACATACATAACACACACACACACACACACACACACACACAACATTTCAGTGCAATGTAATAAAACAGATATATCCTAGACCATAACAATAAAACTGTTTAGTTTGCCAAAATATATTTACTTTGTCCTCAAACAAATTATTGGGTTTTTAACACAACAGAAAAAAACAAAAAAACTGAGTATATATATCAACTGTCACAGAAAATACTGAAAAACACACAGACAGATATATGCACAAACTTGCACACACACACATAAACAAACACTTGAACAAATGTGCATTTTCAGATTTTAAAACATCACACACACACACACACAGACACACACACACACACATAACATACAGACAGACATGATATACATAAACAAGCCATATCCAGCCCATTGTATATGGCGTAGGTCCAATACACAAGTCAGCTGTGTTCCAGTCTACAGCATCAAACCTATTTATCTGTCCTAAATGTGTTTACTTAGTCCTAAAACAAACTACTGTATTTCCAGTGTAATTCCTAGATATTCTGTATATATATATATATATATATTTCACAAAAACAGTACACAGACACACACACACACACACACATACACAGACACACACACACACACACACAGACACACACACACACAGAGAGACACACACACATAAACAAACAAATACTTGAACAAATGCACATTTTCAAATTTTCAAACAAAACACACACACACACATGCACACAGTCAGACACACATAACACACAGACAGACATGACACACATAAGTAAACCATATCCAGCCCATTGTATATGGCATAGGTCCAATACACAAGTCAGCTGTGTTCCAGTCTATAGCATCAAACCAATTTATCTGTCCTAAATGTGTTTACTTAGTCCTAAAACAAACTACTGTGTTTCCAATGTAACTCCTAGATACTCAGTATATATATATATATATATATATATAATCAACACACATACACACATACACACACATACACAAACACAGACACACACACAGACACACACACACACACTATCCAATTCTGTATATATGGCGTAGACACAACGATATAGTCTAATCTATTTATTTGGTCTAAATGTGTTTACTTTGTTCTAAAACAAACCATTGGGTCTGTAATGTAATTCCCAGAGAGCTGAGTGTACATGAACCCTCAGTGAGACAAAGATAACAACAATTAAATATATAAATATACACACATTGTGTGTGTACCTGACTTGTGTAAATACACATTACAGACAAAGTAATAACATGTATTTAACTGTTTAAATATATGTAATTAACAGTGGGAGTCTGTATGTATTATTAAGTAATAATTATTAAATATATAAATATACTCAGGTTGCTGTAAATGTACATTACATCTGAATATACAGAGTATTTTAATAATATGTGTATTTAACTATTTAAATATTTGTGTATAACAGTGAGAGTATAAAAGTATTATTAAATAATAATTAAATATATATATATACATATATATATACACAGACTGTTGTAAATGTACATTACACCTGAATATACAGTCTTTTAATAATATGTGTATTTAACTATTTAAATATATGTGCATAACAATGACTACAGAAATATATTTTTTCTTCTTCTCCTTCTTTTTATTAATATTTTTATTATATTTTATTATTATTATTACTATTATTATTATTATTATTACTATTATTATTATAATTATTACTATTATTATTGTTATTATTAATATTGTTATTACTTTACTATTATTATTATTGTTATAACTTACTGTTATTATTACTGTTATTAGTTATTAGTTATTATAATTATTACTTTTACTATTTATATTATTACTATTGCTATTATTATTATTATTATTATTACTATTATTATTATTATTACTATTATTATTACTATTATTATTATTATTATTATTATTGTTATTATTATTATTATTATTATTACTATTATTATTATTATTACTATTATTATTACTATTATTATTATTATTACTATTATTATTACTATTATTATTACTATTATTATTAATATTACTATTATTATTATTAATATTATTATTATTATTATTATTATTATTATTATTATTATTTAACTACTTGTAATAAATACAATGAGAAGACAAATGTTTTAATACCTAACACTGGTATATACTTAAATATGTATGCAACAAAAACAAATATATTAATATTTACCTACATACATTTGTATATAACAACAACATCACAAATATATATATTTTATTTAACACAGTATTAAACTATTCAAATATTTATGTAACAAAAACAGATATATTAATATCTAACTTCAGTATTTAAGTACAAAAACAAGTCAAATATATTATTTAAATATTTAATACTTACACAGATAAATACAAATGTTATTAAAATGTTGTTGAGTTTAATGTAAGGTGGATTTTTTCTCTTTTTTCTTAGATCTCTCTCTCTCTCTCTCTCTCTCTCTCTCTCTCTCTCTCTCTCTCTCTCTCTCTCTCTCTCTCTCTCTCTCTCTCTCTCTCTCTCAATTTGAGGTTTATTATCCAATACAGTTTTCTGGTTTCATTAACAGGGTCAATGCTTTCAATTAGAAATAAACTCAAAAGAATGAGTCTATGATAAACTAGTTTTTTTATTCTCATTAGTAAAAAGGTCATTCTCTTTTTTCTTTCACTCTGTTTCATTGTATTATACTTTTTACTTTTAAGTTATTATTTATTGTTTTCTTACAAAGAAATATTTATACACACACACACACACACACATACACACAAACACACACAAACATACAAAAACACAAACACAAACACACACATTAATTAAAGATTTCAATAAACAGTCACCTGTATATTAAACAATACGATCTCACTTACCTGACACAGATATTGCAGCTGAAATCAATTTGTAATTTAAATTTAAATGTTTGTTTATTTTGTAAAACACCTGGGGACAAATTAATTAAATTCTGAGTGATTTGCCTGCACATTTCTGAATATTATTATTTTTATTTTATTGCTGATTTATAAATAATGAGGGCTTTGACTTGAACAATATTTGTTATATCAACATTTTATTATGACCCTAATTATAAATATACAAACATAAAAAGTGTTTGAGTGTGTCAGTGTGTCTGTGTGTGTCTGTGTCTGTGTGTGTGTGTGTGTGTGTTTGATACTGATCTCAGAAATTTGTGATGTAGATTTAAATGTTTATTTATTTTCTAAAAGTAGTTCGGTGAAATTAATTAAAATCTGAGTGTATGTTTATAGATTGTTCAAGATAAATAAAATAAATTTTCAATTTTTTATTTACTAATCTGATGAGGTCACTGACTTCACATAATCTGCTATATTTGATTTTATATATGAACTTGTTTGTATATATGTATATATATATATGTGTGTCAGTTAATTAAATTCTCAGCATTTGTTTATGGATTTCTCAGTGTAAATAAAACTGGTAGGATGGGTTTTTTTGAATTTTTATTTATTATGGAAATAATGAGGGCATTGACCAAAATTAATGTTATCCGCTACACTTTTAAATTTTAATTAAATAAAAACAGCTTTTCAGATTTGAACAAAATTAGTCTTGAACTTTCTATAGACTACTAAAATTTGTCCCTTGATGAAAAAATCACTATCTTCTGTTTTCTTAGGCTCCGTAGACTTCAAAGTGAGCACCTTCTTTTTCAAGACACATTGCCCACCTCTTCAAGCATTCCTCTCCAACTCCGATCATAATCTCCCTTGTAACAAGATTCCTTACATGTTCCTCTAACGCTTCAACACTTCTGGGCTTTGATGCACAGACTTTGCTTTTCAGGAAGCCACACAGAAAGAAGTCACAGGTGTCAAAAATCCAGAGGTCTTCCTCAAAGACCTACCTGTCTATCAGGGAACTTGAGATTCAAGAAATAACAGAACTGCTTTAGCTTAACATGATTGTTTTTTTTCCCAACAAGATGGTGCTCCTCCACATTAACAGTTACAGGAATGTATAAGGGATGCCTGAAATCTTGTTACAAGGGAGATGCTGACTGAAACTGAATTGTAGTAGTAGTAGTAGTAGTAGTAGTAGTAGTAGATGCAGTATCAACTTGTCCTGCTAAGTAGACTCAGTTTATTCAAGTTGTTGACTTCCCAGGCCATACACAACCCTACACACTATGTATATACATATATATAAGTATACATACAGTTTAAATACAGGTAGTTTTGTGTAGTTTTCATATTGACACACGGGTTTCAAAGGCTTAAAAAACCCTGTTAATACACATTAGACAGTGGTACATAATGTGTTGCCTGAGACTCAAGGGGTTAATACACAATACACAATACACAATACTATGTATATATATATAACTGTATACAGGTTTAAATACAAGATATTCTGTCTATTTTCAGGAGTAGACAATGAGACATCTAAACGAGTTTTCCGAGACGGGAAGCAGCCGCTGGTGTTGTGGGAACGTTTCTTCTGCGTGTTGCTGCAGGACATCGGCGTCCTCACCTGTCACCGCAGTGAGGAGGTCAGCAGCGTTACCTACATGGTGTTGTTGTTGAACAGAATGAATCAGTGCACACACACGTACTACACACATACACACGTACAGAACATACACAGGCACAGAAGATGCATGCATAAATATAAATACACATATACATTCAGAAGAACTATGTCCATTCTCAGACACCCAGACACACAGGCACACAGAAAACTTACAAATATAAACACATACACACAAACATACATAAATATATACAGAGTATACGTAAATATAAGCAACAAAACACAGATTATAAACACATGCAGAAATACAAAACTCTCTCAAAGACATGCAAACACTTACATACACACACAGAGACAGACATACATAAATATAACAAACACAGACACACAAACGAACATATACAGAAATACAGAGAGACACATCATAAGAAATAAAAAGAGAAGAAAACAAAGAGTGAAATGGAGAGATGTACATCTATGTAATTGGAGAGAGAGAGAGAGAGAGACAGAGAGATAGAGAGAGAGAGAGAGAGAGAGAGAGAGAGAGAGAGAGAGAGAGAGAGAGAGAGAGAGAGAGAGAGAGAGAGAGAGAGAGAGAGAGAGAGAGAGAGAGAGAGAGAGAGAGAGAGAGAGAGAGAGAGAGAGAGAGAGAGAGAGAGAGATAGAGATAGAGAGAGAGAGAGAGAGAGAGAGAGAGAGAGAGAGAGAGAGAGAGAGAGAGAGAGAGAGAGAGAGAGAGGTATTTCCTATGAGATGTATTTTTTAATTGTTGTTTTGTCTCAGTTTGCAGATGAGAGGATGAAGTACAAGACTCTGAGGCGTGTCAGGCTGTCAGGCTGGGACAAGTGGTGGGGATAATGAGGGGAGTTTGACAAGTGGTGGGGACCAGGGTGAGAGACCCTGGAAAGCATCAAAAAAAAACACACACCAACACAGAAAACATGTAACCACACAGAAAGTGTTACATTTAAAACACAAACACACACACACACACACACACACACACACATACACACACACACACACACACAGACACACACACACACACACACAGACACACACATACACACATACACACACACATACACACATACACACAGACACATACACACAGACACATACACACATACACATACAGACACAACACACACACACACACAAAACACACATACACACACACACACACACACATGTACAGACATTCAGAAATTATTTAATTATTTATTTTATTTATTTATGCAGTTTTCTCTTCCAGTTACTAAAAAGAAAAAATTGGCAATAATTTTCAAATGTGTATATTGCAAAATATTCCTAACATACATACAAATTGATGTACATATCACAAACTATTTGCTAGTTCACAAGAATATCTCTCTACAAGAAGTTGTTAGTTTGAATTTCCAGGGATTTGTAAGTACAAAGTTGAATAAAAAAACATCCATCTTGCTCCAGTATAATTAAATTATTTATATTAATCTTTTTCTGAAACTATTACAACATCACTGGTAATATTTTTATAATTACTTTTTTTTTTTTTTTTATGTGACTGATTTCAGTGTGGGTAGATTATTCAAACAGTTAATGGTTTCTCAGTTTAGCTTTCAGTGAACTAAAATACTGAGATTTAAACTGATAAACAATGTAATAAGTGTCTTTTAATTTGATACTAGAAAGCAAAGTTAGTGGGTTAATTAAAAAGTCATGAAAGACTGAGTCTGTAATTTTAAAGTCTTTCTAATGATTCAAATGAACACAAAATAGAGTCCATTTGTTGTTTCTTTTTCATTTTTAAATAATAATAATAATAATGATAATAATATTAATATATTATCTTCTTGTTCTTGTTAGTGTTCTTGTTTTTGTTCTTCTAGTTCCTTTTATGTATTTTTTCTAAATGAATTCAGTTTTTATTATTCACTCATTCATAATTCTTTTTATTTAAAAAAAGTAAAAAGTATGTGTGCATGGTATGTGTAAAGTAAAAAGTTTTAAAAGCAAATCATATAAATTTTATAAATTAATAAATAGTTGAGATTTAAGAAATTTAATATATTTTAATGAAAATGCTCTTTATTAAAGTAAATTTATTTTGTAAATAAAATTGAAAAACCCATAAATAAATAAATAAATAAATAAATAAATAAATAAATATTTTCATGTCAGTTTTCTTTAACTAAATAAAAAATGTTTTTATCTTTTACTGAACAAAATTAATGGCTACAATCCAAAAACATAAATTCTAATATAATGACAGGATTTTATTTATTAACAGTTCACAAATATTTGTATGGAAAATAAGCAAGTTTAGTTAAGTTAAAATGTTGTTCAGTAATGTTCTTATTTTTCTTTGTTTTATACTCTCTTTGTCTCTCTCTGTCTGTCTGTCTACATACACACACACACACATATACACACACACACACACACACACATATACACACACACACACACACATATACACACACACACATATATACACACACACACACACACACACACACATACAGACACACACACATATATACACACACACACACATATATACACACACACACACACATATACACACACACACAGACACACACCTGAGTTTTTTAATGTAAATTACCCTTTTTGGTTTTCACAATGATCATTATACAGTGAAAACATTAGATCAAACAACTAGCTTAAAAGTATACATTATGTATTTGTTTTAAGAGTTTTACAGAAAAAACAAACAAGTTGAAAGTTATAACATGTGCATTTGTCTAAACAAACAGCATAAATCAAAAAGCACAACACATGTTTGTATTATACATCTTACACAGAAAAAAAACACATAAAAGTATAACACATGTGTTAACAATACTGGCACAAACAAACAAAAAAACCTTCATCCTCAGAGTTTTAGTTCAAATAAACCAAAAAACCTGTTACAGTGTTTTGTGCAACAACGCAAGATTTTCCGTGTATTAATTTCAACTCTCCCATACTACAGGTAACTCAATCTACCTGTTGTTTATTTGCTTGGCAGGTGAGAGTAGGTGTGTCAGGTGATAATCCAGGTAATATAGTAAATTGAAATAACAGTTCTTACTCTCTCTGTTTTTATAAGGTTCATTCACCGATTTTCTCTAAAAAAAATTTAGAGTTTAAATGGGCCAGTTATACTGCAAGTATTTTTTTTTTTTTATATTTATTAATTTTAATTTTTTTTTTCAGGATGTAATCATTTTGCAGTAGTGTTTCTAAATATTTATTATTTATTAATGTTAAAGAATGACAGATTGACACACACACACACACACACACACATGAACATATGCAGACAGACAGACAGACAGACACAAATGTTATGGACATATATGAAGCACCAATGTAATTAAATATAAAAATTAATCTGTTTCTGTAAATATTCAGCATGAATATTTTGATATTTTAATATATAACTAATATTGTTTTATAAATATTTAAAAAGCTACTATATGAAACAAGGAAAATGTTAAAAAGAAACCGTTCACATTGTAGATTGTTCTGATTTATATTTTGTTTCTCTCTCTCTCTCTCTCTCTCTCTCTCTCTCTCTCTCTCTCATCATTTCTGTCACCTCTGTTTATAATCTGGGTTTGTTTTCTCACAGATAATTGAGTTAGACAAATTTGTAAGCTAAACAGATTCCTCTTTGTTTTTCTAGTGTAAGACAATATTGAAAGCTTGAGAGAAATATTTGTTTTTAAAACCATCAAAGTAATAAAGTTGTTCAATAAATAGAAGGTTTACGGTATTTTTACAATATTTGCACCATATTCTGGGTTTGAAATAATTTAACAGCCTCCTGTTAGTTTAAAGAAATTACCCCCAAACCAATTGGTTGTTTGTAAAGGGAGATAACTAATTAGGATTGTCACTCTTTGATCTGTGGTTGTCAAGGTAACGACAAGTTTCTGAGGCATACTCATCAACTCTGAATTCTTTTGTACATTCAGTCTAAAATAATACTTGATAAAAATAATTTGTTTTTTTTAAATTTAATTTTCTTTCTTCTTTATTAGAATGTTCAAACAGTAGAAAAATGTAATGAAATTATTATAGTTGAAATTGAGAGAGAGAGAGAGAGAGAGAGAGAGAGAGAGAGAGAGAGAGAGAGAGAGAGAGAGAGAGAGAGAGAGAGAGAGTGGTATGTGTAAGGCAGTGTGTGTGTGTACTTGTTTAGTAACTATTAACTGGGTTTGATCCCAGAACCTTCCAATCAAAAAGTAACTTAACCAATGTTTTACCAGTCTGATACATCAACAAGTCTGAAACAAGCTGAATCAACAATGTTCATAATTACCACATGTTTAATTACCAGTGTGAAAACTGGAATAGTAGATTAGTTCAATAAGAAAGAGAGTATGTGAGAGAGAGAGAGAGAGAGAGAGAGAGAGAGAGAGAGAGAGAGAGAGAGAGAGAGAGAGAGAGAGAGAGAGAGAGAGAGAGAGAGAGAGAGAGTATGAATTTACTAGTTTAACACATTTAACTAACAGTCTGATACATGAACAAGTCTCAGTCAAGCTGTAACAACATCTTTCTTAATCACCACATGTTAAACAAACCCCAGTGTAAAAACACAAAAACCATTTCTTCTCACTTTCACCTGCCTCGCTCCATTTCCAACATCACACCTGTATTCTTCATCAGCACAATTTCAAGAAGACGACGAAAAAAAAAAAAAAAATAAATGAAAAAAAAACCTTCACAGAATTAACTGAACGTTTTTAGTGATCGTTTCCGTTTTGTTATTGGTTTGCGGAGGTTTTGGTGTTTGCAAAGGTAATTAATTACATCATACCTGGCAGGCAGACACACAGGTGAGAATGGCATTAGTTTGGCAGCGAGCTGAAAATCTTCGGTGCTCTTCCTAGTCTTTGTAACACCATCTGGGTTAGTGCTGTTCGATGATGTAGGATTTTGCTTGTGAAAACATGGGAAGTGTTCTAGAATGTGAAAAAATAATAATAAGCCTTTAAAGAAAATAATCAATCTGTTATTGGGTCTTGTGCATTCAGAATTAAGCAACTGTTACTTTTGCAAGTGAAATTTAGTGAAAGTAATGCATTATGGGATCTAATTTTAGCAGGAAGGAGTCGAGAAATGCAAAGTTTAAAGAGTGGGGTAAGTTGACTTTGAAATTTTTGAAATTGTTGTCTTTTTTTCAATTTTTCAATTTTTTTTTTTTTTTTGTCGGCCATCTTGTAATGGTGGTTCACACGTATTCCCCTGATGGAGAAGCAAATTCAGTTGTAATGGTACAGATTGTGATGTAAGCCATCTGATCAAAGAATTATTATTCAGTGTTCTTTCTCTTATAGTTTGCTAAACAGGATAAGTGAGAAATACAAATATTTCTGTTCAGTGATGTGTGTTAAACAGGCAATGAATAAGTAATTAAAAATAAAATTTATTTCTGAATAAACTGATACAAACACATGCACACACACACAAATATGAAAAAACACACATATACACATACACACACATTATTCATACAAACATACTTGGACTAAACACATGAACAATCACACACACACTCACACACACACACACACACACACATACACAATTTAGCAGACACATACAAATTATTAAAATTTTATATCTGTATCTGTAAATGTGTACATAGATAGATAGATAGATAGATAGATAGATAGGTGAAGATACAGAACTACACACACCCACCCACACTAACAATTGCCCAGTTTACACAGTGCACAGTGACAGAACTGTTTGTATTGTGAGAGTAATTGGAGATGAAAGACTGCCATGTTGTATTGAACTACAGGTAAAAGGTCAGATAAAGCAAAGGTAACACTTTAATTACAGGTGTCACTTTTCAGTCAATATCTCACTCCTGTGTTAATCCTGGTCTGTCTCTTGACCCTTTTAGTTAAATACACTCACATATATACATATACACAGTCACACACACACACACACACACATATACACACACACACTGATACACACAGACACACACATACACACACACACACTGACACAACTGACACATACTGATATAAACACACATTGATACACACAGACACACAGACACACATAAAACAGTCTACCACAGAGAGAGACAGACAGAAACAGAAACACACACAGATACACACAGACAAACACATATACTGACAAACACACTGATACACACACACACAGACACACACACAAAAACATACACTCATACAAACACACACACACACATTCATACAAACACATACACACATACATACACACTGACACACACAGACATAAATCATAATAAAAATGTTTGTAATACTTTGCAAACTCTGCTTAAACAGGACAGTTGTAAAGAAAAATAACAGTATTAACTAGATGGTGTTATAAAATACAGTTATAAAGATAACAGTTTTCAATAAACAGTTATGAAGATAATAGTTTTCAATAGACAGTTATGAAGATAATAGTTTTCAATAGAGTTATAAAGATAACAGTTTTCATTAGACAGTTATGAAGATAATAGTTTTCAATAGACAGTTGTAAAGATGACAGTTTTCAATAGACAGTTATAAAGATGACAGCTTTCAGTAGTCAGTTAATAGATAATAGACTAGCTAGTGTTATTATATGACAACCTCAGTGTAATTTAACCTAGACAGTTGTAAAGATGATAGTACTGAGTAGAAAAGTATTGACTGTTATTTATCGTCAACATAGATTCAGTTGTAAAGAATATAGCATTATTAGATGTATGGTACAAGGCCTATTAAACAGAAATTAAACAGATCTGCTGTTATCTGAGACAATTGTAAAGAAGACAGCACGAACAAAAGTACTATGAAAATGTATTGCCTTCCCTCAGTCTTTCAAGATACCAAGAAATTCAGTCGTAAATAAGACAGAGACTAAACAGAATTTCTAAAAAAAAAAAAACTACCAGATAGAGTGAGTGCTATTTAAAACGATATTGAATCAGTTGTAAAGAAGATAGCATGAAGCAGAAGGACTATTAAAAAAAGGAGTTGGCTAACTGTTTTTAAAGATACTCACAGATTCAGGTTGTTTAAAAGAGAACACAGACAGAGGTTCTGTAAAAAGGTATTGGGCAGAGTGAGTGTTATTTAAGCGTACATTGAATCAGTTGTTAAGAAAACAGCACCAGTAAAAAATCGCTATAAAACACATCAGGGCAGAATGGGTGCTGTTAAAGACTAAACTGGAGCTGGTTGTGCAGAAGATAGTGTCGCCAGTGTTTTTAAGGTCATCGTTGACACATCGACTGGGGTCATTGTGTTTAGGGTCAGGGTCAATATTGCCACAGTGAGGGGGATGTTTGCTCTCTCTTTTCTTTCTTTCTGAAGACAAATTAGATTATCATTGCAAAGTGTCTGTAACCATTCGCTGAAATAATAATGGAGATGTGGGCTTGCATATTGTCGCCATGGTAACGCCACTCTGCTGAATAGGCTTGAATTGTTTGGAGTAATTTTTATTTTTTTATTATTTTTTATTTTTTTTTCTGTGTGAAGATTTAAAAATGTTTGATGCTGTTGTGTTTTTGAAAAAATTGGATTCTTGTTTTATGTGGAAAATATTGGTTCAAGAATTTGCTGATGAAAATATACAAGTTTTATCATT
>CM022672.1:33756753-33779253 GCA_012295275.1 Chrysomallon squamiferum | reverse complement strand
TCTGAGTCTTTTTGTGTGTGTGTGTATTTTCTGTGTGTGTGTCTGTCTGTCTGTGTGTGTGTGTTTTCAAGTGTTTTTAAGTATTTATTTTCTGATTTTCTCTACTGAACTGAGCTCACACACACAGTGTGTCTGAGTGTGTGTGTCTGTGTGTATGTCTGTCTGTCTGTGTGTGTGTCTTTTCAAGTGTTTTTTAAGTATTTATTTTCTGATTTTTCTCTACTGAACTGAGCTCACACACACACAGTGTGTGTCTGTGTGTGTCTTGTCAAGTGTTTTGTGTGTTTGTCTGTCTGTGTGTGTGTGTGTCTTTTCAAGTGTTTTTAAGTATTTATTTTCTTATTTTCTCTACTGAACTGAGCTCACACACACAGTGTGTCTGTCTGTCTGTGTGTGTGTGTTTGTGTTTTTTAAGTATTTATTTTCTGATTTTTTTTGTCTGTCTGTCTGTCTGTGTGTGTCTGTCTTTTCAAGTGTCTTTTTAAGTTTTTTTATTTTTCTTATTTTTTCTACTGAACTGAGCTCACACACACACACACAGTGTGTCTGAGTGTTTTTGTGTATTTATTTTGTGTATGTCTGTCTGTCTGTGTGTGTGTCTTTTCAAGTGTTTTTAAGTATTTATTTTCTTATTTTCTCTACTGAACTGAGCTCACACACACAGTGTGTCTGTCTTGTGTGTTTGTCTGTTTTTTTTGTCTGTCTGTGTGTGTGTGTGTCTTTTCAAGTGTTTTTAAATATTGTTTTTTTCTGATTTTCTCTACTGAACTGAGCTGTTTTTCCAGTGGTTTTGTGTGTTTTTTCATTATTTTCTTATTGACCTCCCAGGGGATTTTCAGTGTGTCTGTCTGTGTGTGTGTCTTTTCAAGTGTTTTTTTAAGTATTTATTTTTACTTTTCTGTTTTATTCATAAAATTAGTTTCAGTTTTATTTTTAAAATTTTTTAGAAATTTCTTCTTCATTTTTTTTTTTTTTTTTTTTTAATTTTTTATATGATGAAACTTTCCACAGCATATTAATTTACACTGAATTTTTTTTTTTTTTTTTTTTAAATTTAAAAATCTCTTCAGACATTTTTTACATGGGGAAACGAGTACTGCTGATAAGTGGTGAATTTATTTCAGTATTTTCTTGTGAAATGTTTGTAACATGTGTGTGTGTGTGTGAGCTGAAAAGGTAAATCTTGTGAATAATTGTTTACATGGGATTGTAAACGTTTTTTTTGAATAATTGTTTACTTGGGATTGTAAATGTTCTATGAATAATTGTTTACATGGGATTGTAAACTTTAATCATGTCGATAATTGTTTACTGGGGAGTGTAAAATTTACTCACCATGAGCAGTGTGTAACTCAAGATAGTGTCAGAGCTTTGTCAGGTTAGTGTCAGTATTGTTGAAGTTAGTGTCAGACTATTGTCAGGAAAGTGTCATAACACTGTCAGTTTACTGTCAGCATAGCGACCGCTTTTTCAGGTTAGTGTCAGACTATTGTCAGGGTAGTGGCAGACTGTCATCAAAACTTTGTTGAATGATTGTCAGGGTTGTGTCAGAGCAGTGTCAGGAGTAGACATTAATTAATATTTTTGACTCAAACAACAGTTAATATTCTGTGAATTATTAGAAGGAAAAACAGAAATACTCTAATAATATTCTACAGACCAAAATAACTGAAACAGGATTATTCTACAGACGATGTTAAATATTTCTGTGGTTATTAATTAATAAGTTTAAATTGTTTGGAAGTTAATAAATTCATAGATGAATAGTTGATTCATAGTCAGTATATTTCATGGAGTTCTAAAATGATTTTTTAAATATAAAAGTTCTTTGGAAGATAATACAGTTAATATATGTTAAATTAATTTATGGCATTTTAAATATAATTTTTCAAATATTATTAAAATTGTTTTGAAGTTAATATATTTATAGACGTCAGTATAGTTTAAAGGATTTTTTAAATAATTATCTTTTAATAATAAAATATTTTGGAAGTTAATATAATTCATATATGTTAATTTAGATTCCTGGGTTTAGATAATAATTCTTTAAACGTTACTAAAACTGTTTCAAAATTAATTAATGGATTTCAAGATAATTCTTTAAATATTAACACCATTTTCTTGAATTTAAAGTAAGTCATAGATGTTAATTTGGTTTAATGTAACTGTTCAAATATTATTAAAATTTCCTGAAATATAATTCAGTTCACAGATGTTAATTTGGTTTTATGGATGTTAATTTAATGGATTTTAGAATGGTTAACTGGATGTTAATTGATTTTCCAAGATTTTAATTTAATATTTCTTGGACTTTTTTAATACAGGATGTTAATATGTTTTTTGGGGGGTTTGTATAAAGATTTTTGGATTTTTACTATAATTTGGTGAATTTTAATACAAATAATTGAATATAGTTTCTAATTCTTTGGGTTTTGATGTAGATGCTATATTTTAATAAAATAATTTTTTAACAGTTTTAGGGATTTTAATATTGTTCTCTGAATCTGAATAAAAGTTCCAGGAATTTTTTTTTTTTTTTTTATAATTATGTTGATTTTATTACAAATATTTTGATATAGCTCATAATTCTCTGGGTTTTAAAAAAGATTCTCTATTATAATATAGTTGTCTGGAGGTCTTTTTTTGGTTCTCTACATATAAAGTTTTCTGGATTTTAATAAAAGACCTTTTGACTTTATTATCATTATATGGAATTTAAAACAAATATATATGGGTATAGTTAATGATAATTCTCTGGGTTTTAAAATAGATACTTTTTTTTTTTGTCATAGTTCTGTTGATATTAGTAAAGTTCTCTGGATATTAATGTATAAATTCTGTGGAAGTTAATGTACTTCTCTGGATTTTTATACAGTTCTCTGGATATTACTGAAGTTATTTGGATGTTACTGACATTATTTGGATATTACTGAAGTTATTTGGATGTTACTGATGTTATTTGGATGTTACTGACATTATTTGGATATTACTGAAGTTGTTTGGATGTTACTGACATTATTTGGATATTACTGATGTCATTTGGATATTAATGTAATACTTGGATTTCAGTCTATTTCTCTGGATTACAAAATTTAACAAAGATGTTTTCAAGACACAAGAAATACAATATTGGTAAGTTTGCGTAATTTGTTTTTACATTAAAATGTAATACTTCACTAAGCATATCAGATATCTCTCTCTCAGACCATCCATCTATCTGTCTGTTTGTCTGTATATTTGACTAGTTTTATTCGTATGTCTGTCACTTTTAACCTTAATGTCTGTACATTTATCGTTTTTTTCTAAATTTATTTATTCTGAATAATCTTTCTTTCTTATTCTATCCATAATTCTGTCTGTCCACATATCTACAGGTCTTATCGTTTATACATCTGGGTGTTTTTTTTTCTATCAGTCAGATAGGATAATGTTTGTCTGTCTGTCTGTCTGTGTGTATGTGTGTCTGGCTGTCAGATTATCTACATTTAAAATTATGGATATAGAGATAACGGTTTATTGTATGAATTAATGTAAATGTGTTTTGTAAATAGATTTTTTTTATTTAATTTTTTTATTAAATGTCGCCAGTGTACATGTTTTTTTTACACACATATACATACATTCACACATACATACACACACATATACAAACACACACACATTCACGCACACACACATTCATACATACACACAGACATACACACACCAACACATATAATATAAAAAAATACACACACACATATATATACAAACACACACAGACACACACACACACACACACACACACTTTATAATGCTAAAATGGATAAAGCAGGTCTACATATGTGTGTGTGTCTGTCTATCTGTGTGCTGTTTAAATTTTTGTACCAATTAAACCCAAAGAGAATATTCCAGTATATTTTTAATCACTTAACATTAGAATGTAGGTGAAAAATATAATATATTAAATGTCAACATACTTTTTTATTCAGCAAGTTTCATTAAAACACTGACATTTATTACTAATTAATTTATTTATATATTTAAAAAATACAATATGCAAGAACAATAACTCTGGATGAAAACTGTCAATATCAGTACACTGTCTAAAACAACACATTTGGTATTTAATTCTCCTTATACAGTGTCAGAGCTTTACAAACTGTTTGAACAGGAAAAAATACAACTGTAGTACTTCTAAAGAATTGATCTTACAATCTATCGTGCTTCAAATCAATGTTCTAACCTCCAAGATACCAGATATTCCATTAAACTGTTTACATCCAGTCTAACATGCTTCAAACGAGCGTTCTAACCACTGGGCTGTCTTTCACTCAGTTGAACTGTTTACATCCAGTCTAACATGCTTCAAACGAGCGTTCTAACCACTGGGCTGTCTTTCACTCAGTTGAACTGTTTAAATCCAGTCTAACATGCTTCAAACGAGCGTTCTAACCACTGGGCTGTCTTTCACTCAGTTGAACTGTTTACATCTCAGCTATTTCAGCTGCAGTTTTCACTGAGTAAACATGTTAATAATTAGTTTAACATCTGACTGCTGATTTTATTAAGTTAAACAAATAAAAATATTTTGGGAGAATGGGTTTTCCAGTTGTCAGAACAGTTTAAATATAATAATCTTTTTTATGAAATGTCAGTGAGAGAGAGAGAGAGAGAGAGAGAGAGAGAGAGAGAGAGAGAGAGAGAATTATTTCCCAATACAACCACTGACTCAGATATCATGTGATATTATTTCTGTATAAAAGTTTTCTTACAGCTATGTAACACTGAAAGTTTGGTAGTAACAGGATTTTGTGTGTGTTTTTTATATTATTATTAGTATATTATCAGTAGTACCATTAGTATTTTTCATAATTTTATTATATTGTATTACTATATTATTATTATACGTTATTATATTATTATAATTTTATTTTTCCTTTTTAATTGTTTTTATTATTAAGTCAGTTCTTTTAAACACTTGTTTATAATTGTTTCATTATCTTTAATATAAATAGGACTGTATTATATAGACTACATGACAGAACATTTTTTCTAACTTTTATTTTTTTAAATTATATGCACTTCAGCAAAAGTCTAGTAACTATAATAATTTACAATATGCTAATTGGCTTGACAGTAGTTATTGGGTCTATATAATTAAAAAGAAAAATAAATAAATAAATAAATAAATAAATAAAAGAAAGAATAAGAGAAGGCTAAATATAACAATAAAGAACCAAAAAGAAAACTAATAAAAAAAAAAATTAAAAATAACTAAATGTAAAAAATGTAATAATAATAATAATAATAATAGTAAATAAATAAATAAATACATATAATGCTGTATTCATATTTTTATTTCATCTTTTCATTACATCATCATTTATTACTACATCATCATTTATTACATCTCTGTTATTATACAAGTAGCCTAAATTTCCACATAATCAGCAAACCACAACAAACCTTGTTATGTTTTAAACTCACGTACTGAAATACAAATCATCACATGAACTTTTTTGTTTATTTTTTTACAGTTAAAACAAATCAACATCATAATTATCATCAACAGTTGACATTAACAACAAAAGCTTTAACAGAAATGATGAACTCTGACATTTTTCCCATGATTCTCAAAAAACATGGTGGTTTTTTTTAATTGCTTGTTTATCTCGTTAATAATGGGTGCAGAACAAGTTTATATCTCACAGTGTAGCCAGTTTGGTTAACACCCTTGATAACTGACTTCCACAGAGCCTTACACTGATTAAACTTCAGTTGCTATAGAAACCAGACATGGCACCATTGATAGTACCCCTTCATGTACTCAGTTGCAGTAACAGTTGTCATGGAAACCAGAAACAACACCATTGATAATATCGCTGTTTGTAGTCAGATGTAATCTTAAGTACTTGTAGTATACGTTGCCATAGAAACCAGGTTTTGAAATTCACTTAAATAACATGAAGTGTGATATGTATGATCAGTTGCCATAGAAACAAGGTACACCACCCCTAATAACACTTCTCCATGTAGCTGTACAGACTTACTTGAAGTTAAGTTACCATGGAAACCAGGTATGAAATTCACTAAAATAAAAAATAAAAGCAAAAATGGGTATAAAATGACTAGAAATTCAATGAAATAAGATGTAAGACAGAGAGCAAAATTATGCAGGTACCATAGAAACCAGGTAACAAAATTATACTGTTACCATAGAAACCAGGTAACAGAATTATGCAGTTACCATAGAAACCAGGTAACAAAATTATACTGTTACCATAGAAACCAGGTAACAAAATTATACAGTTACCATAGAAACCAGGTAACAAAATTATACAGTTACCATTGAAACCAGGTAAAATTTCTGTGAATTAACAATAAGTCTGATTCAACAAAATAATGAAATCTGAGAAAACAAATTTAAACCTAAGATATAATAACTATTTATTTCCTTTTACTGCTAATTACATTCATATTACTATTGTAACCTGAAAATAACAAATGTTTTTATAAATACACACATACACACATTCACACACATATACACACACAATTAACTTCTTTTACTACTATTATATTCACACACACACACACATACACACACACACACACACACACTCATATGCAGGTAAACAGAAATTGTTAATAAACTAAATTTGGATCACTTGGTGAATCAGAGCCAAAAATAACTCACTCATGTTGAAGTTTTGTGTTTCTCAGTGACAAATCTGCTGATATACAAATATTTTACAAATGACTGTGGTATGTGCTGTGTTGTCTGCTCCATATAAAATATTTTTCTTTTACTTAGCTAGTCTGTAACAATTTCCTGTAGACTTGGTATGCTTTGATATTACTTCTACACTGTACAAAAATCACTTTGGGGTTAAAAAAAATGATTTTGAATAATAATAACAAATATAATGATCTGGCTGATGATGATGATGATGATGATGATAATGATGTTTATGATGATAAATCAGTTGTTTTTTTTAGAGATATTTTTATTTATTGTTTTTAAATAATTCTTTTTTGTAGAGATGCTCTACAGACTCAGTCCGTTTAGGTCATTTGCACTGAGCTACTGGTGCAGTTGTGTCATTTATCAAATATTTGTTTATGTACATGTTTATTTATACTGGATTCATTGAGAAAAGACAGTATAGGTATATATATATTGCTGTATCATGCTGTCTGTTTAAATCTATGTATATCTAACTGAACTGAATTGTGTATGTGTGTGTCTATATATAATCTGCTATTTCTTGACTATACAGCTTATTCAGTTTTAAATTAATTTGTTTATTTTACTTTTTTGGTACCTAACAAAAATGTATATATATATATAGATATATATACACATTCATCTAGATTTCTATGTATACAGGTACAGACATTGTTTTAAATTTAATGTTTATAAAATTATTTTAAATATATAATTTTATTTATTTATTTATTTTTGTTACAGCCTCAGCTGAAAGTTTCTTCAAAACAAGAACAATGGAGATCAGAAACGAAAGTCTTCCAGGTCAGTACACGTCTCATTTCAGCTTAGTCTCTCTCTCTCTCTCTCTCTCTCTCTCTCTCTCTCTCTCTCTTCTCTCTCTCTCTCTCTCTCTCTCTCTCTCTCTCTCACTTTCTCTCTCTGTCTCTCGCTCCTTTTATCTCTTTCTCTCTCTGTCTCTATGTGTGCGCATGTGTGTGTGTGTGTGTGTGTGAGAGAGAGAGACAGAACATGGATGAAGGTGCACACATGTGCATATTTCTCATTGTCTGAGTGTGAGTTAGTAACATATGTGATCATGTGTTTTTAATAAGTATGTTTTTATTAGTATGAAAGTGAGATTGTGAGTTGCATATGTATCTGTGTATGTGTGTGTGTGTGTGTCTGTATGTGTGTCTGTATGTATGTGTGTGTGTGTACATGTGTGTGTGTGTGTGTCTGTATGTGTGTCTGTATGTATGTGTGTGTGTGTCTATAGCTTGGATCTTTACTAACATCAATTTAAAAAATAAAAGTCCTTAATAAGAAATGTTTTAAAAAATAATATAGCTAGTTTGTAAGTCCTGCACTTTAAATGCTTGATGACTCATTCTGTCACAAAGTCACTAACTGACAACTCTACTGACATCTGTCATGTCATCTCATCACTGACATCAATCCAGGGAAGAAGAGTCCTAACAGAGTTACCTCCCTCTACCTCTATTTGAAATGTAGGCTTTAATGAATGAATATTTAACAATACTCAAAGCAGAAAAAATATACCGGCAAAGTTTTGAAATGTAGAATAAAAAACATATATATACATTACATAAATAAATATAAATCTACATCTATATTTATATCTATCTATCTACTAACTACTTGTGTGTGTGTGTGTGTGTGTGTGTGTGTGTGTGTGTCTATATAAATGCCTAGGAATTTACTTACTGTGGACATAATATTAATCATACAAATTAAACCAATGCATATCTCTTAATATCAGTATAATAAAAATGTCTTTCACATATTATAACTGTTAGTAACAATGTATTAATATACTGAAAGTGTTAATTTATTCCATACCTTTGATTATTTATTTATTTTATATTAGTTAATTAACCTTGGATCCTTGTATGTTAACTACGATATTTATAATTTATTCAGATCTGTTTCTTATTCCCTCTGTCTGAATTTTTTTTGTAATTAATTTATTAATAATAATAATAGTATATTTTATTTCTATTATTATTATCACTGTTATTATTATTATTATTATGATTATTATTATTATTAATATTACTATTATTATTATTATTTCTATTATTATTATTATTATGACTATTACTATTATTACTAAATTATTATTAATATCACTAGGTCTCTCCTCTTATTACTAAATTATTATTAATATCACTGGTCTCTCCTCTTACTTAAATTTGCCTTTTCACTGTGAAGAGCTCTAACGGAGTTACCTCCCTCTACCTGTGTGTGTGTGTGTGTGCTTGCTACTCAGGTTATAGAACACAATAGAAGTATGTATCTGACAATGAGGCCAGGGAGCTAAGTCTTGTTTTATCACACACGCAGGTGCAGGGAAAATACCCTTTGTTTCTTAATATGGGTTAAAACACAGTATTCCATGGATGTGTATATATACAGTGTTTATTTATACCTGGATATGTTGAATGTTGTATGAAGGTAAGCATGGAGTAGTAAATATAGTATATGTATGTATATGTATATATGTTTATATGAGAGATAAGTTTGGTATCAACTGGTGTTTTTTTAAATAGCGTGTGACAGAATACAGGCCATAAGCTGTTACTTGTATTTTTGTTTATATCTGTTTTTTTTTTTTTTTTTTTGGTTGTTGTTTGTTTTGTTGTGGTGAAATGTATGTGTGTCGTGTGTGTGTCTGTGTGTGTTTTATGTGAATTTTATACACACATATGTATATGTGCGTTGTGTATTTTGAGTATTGATTGTCAGGTTATTTGTTGCTGAATTACGTTATTTTTGTTTTGGCAGTTATCTAATTGAGTGGGTGTGTGATTGTTTGTATGTGTGTGTGTGTGTGTGTGTTTGTGTGTGTGTGTGTGTGTGTGTGTGTGTGTGTGTGTGTGTGTGTGTGTGTGTGTGTGTTTAGTCCAAGTATGTTTGCATGAATAATGTGTGTGTGTGTGTTTGTACATGAATTTATTCAGAAATAATTTTTTTTTTAGTTCCTCATTCATTGCCTGTTTAGCACACATCACTGAACAGAAATATTTGTATTTCTCATTATATTTTGCTCTGAATGTGAGTATATGAGTGTGTATGTTTGTGTGTACATGTACCTATGTAAGTGTGTTTGTGTGTTAAAAAAAAAAGTGTGCTTGTTCCTATTTGTATTGATTACATTTGTCTATATAAAAAAAATGTTTTTACTGAAATATCTTTATACAGCACTGTGCATTTCTTAACTACATAAATGTTATGTAAAGTGTATTTTTAAACATTGACACACACACACACACACACACACACACACACACACACAGAGAAACATGCTGAGTTGTTGAGAGGTCTCAATATACAGATATTTATTACTTAGCACATGTTACATTCATTTATCGATTAAGTCATTTTTAATATTTCCAGATTTCATTTCCATAATGCATTCAATGTGTTTACCTTGTAAATTTAATCTGTTTGCATATGTTTGCAGATAACATATACATAGATAGTAAATATAATCTGTTTACATATTATATGTAGATATATAGATACAGATAGATAGATAAATAGAGAGACAGAGACAGACAGACAGACAGACAGACAGACAGACATAGATAGACTAGATAGACACCCACAATACATTTATACACACAAATTATATTTTTAATTTATGTTAATAATCTTTTTTTTTAAATTAATGTTTTCTTAAAATGATGATATTAAATACTCAAAGTGCTGTATGGAAAAGAAGCCAATTTTGTCATTTAAAAAAAAATATATTGTTTTATTACTTTTGTTTGCTTTGTACTTTGCTAAAGTTGAAGTTTATTTCTGTAGGTGATTATTTATCTGTTTATTTTATCTAACTTATCTTGTAGAGTGTTTCTCATTTACTTAATCTTTAACTGTAGTCTGTAGTTTTCTCTGTGTGTGTTATCTGTATATGTGTGTGTGTGTGTGTGTGTTTTATATGTATATATGTGTATTTTATATGTATGTAATCTTTGTGTTGCTTTATGTGTACATAATGTGAGTGGTGTGTGCATGTGTGTATGTGTGTATATATCTTGTGTGTGTTATGTGTATGTAATTTGAGTGTGTGTGTTTTATTCATCTCTATATTGGTATGTATGTTTGTGCATTTTTGTTTTATGTATCTATCTACATATTGTGTGTGTTCATGTTATGTATCTACATATTTTATGTGTGTGTATTACATAAACATATCTAAATAATGTGTTATGTTATATATCCATTAGTTATGTATCTATATTTTTTTATGTGTTTGTATTTGTTTGTGTGTGTGTATGTGTGTGTGTGTCTGTGTGTGTGTGTCTGTGTGTGTGTGTGTGTGTGTGTGTGTGTG
Source organism: Chrysomallon squamiferum (assembly GCA_012295275.1). Taxonomy (NCBI): domain Eukaryota; kingdom Metazoa; phylum Mollusca; class Gastropoda; order Neomphalida; family Peltospiridae; genus Chrysomallon; species Chrysomallon squamiferum. Next base: position 33,768,202 of record CM022672.1, on the reverse strand, counting down.
TGTGTGTCTGTGTGAGAATTCTCCTATTTTTAGAAATCTTTTAATTAATGATTTATTATCATATTTATAATTTTTGTTTTATTCTTAATATTTTCATTTACTATTATTACCCAACTAAACACTTACAAAAAAAAAAAAAAAAAAAAACTTTTAATAAAGAAAACTAATTTTTTTACATTCTCAAGGAAAACAGGTTTACAAAATTCACCAAAACTATCTTTTCTCATAATGTTTGAAAAATTTCTTACACCTCCATTGTTACTCTTTCCATCTGATTTCCTCCTTTGATCACAGAACACCACTGCTCTGAACAGACAAATTACAACAACAACAAAAAAAAACCCACCACACAAACATGTCTGCAAATTATTTCTAACCAGTCTGTAATCTATTAACAAATCAGTGAGCTGTAACCTCCTGTTACAATCTCTTACATGTCTCTTATTAAAGATTCTCTTTGTTAGGGTCTCAAGCCACACTTTTGAGACCACATTTTCTTTTGTGTTGTGTTGAAGTCAGTGAAACAGAATACACTGCATTATGGTCTTCTCAAACAGGCTCCATAATTTACTGATCTTGTTACTGTCAGTAAACACACACAAAAAAATTAAAAAAGAAAAAAAGAAAAGAAAAAGGACAAAGACAAAATTACTGAGAAGAGATTTCTTTGTTCTGAATGATACAGCAAGTTTGTAACTGCAATGTTTTATAGAAAAATATAAAAATAAAAATAATTATTAAAAAAAACAGTGGGAGCAAAAGAAGAAATATCAGATTGTTCATTACATGAATGAATAATTGAATGAATGAATGAATGAATGAATAAATGAATGAATGAATGAATGAATGAATGAATGGGAGCCATGTTAGTTTGAAAGCATCTTTGTTTTTGTTGTTGTTTTATTTTAAATTCTTTTTTTCAGAATTTACACATTCTATATCTTATCTTATTGTTTGTTTTTCTTTCAAATTTTTATTCCAAACAGCATGGTATGTACTGCAAGTCAAAATTTTTTTTTTTTTTTTTTTTTATCATCCAGGCTTTATTTTTTAAATTTTCACCTATTTCACAAGTTAACACATCTTCAAAAACAGTTTGTATATACTTTATGTTAACATATCTTTGTTATGTTAAAAACAATTTGTATATACTTTATGTTAACATATCTTTGTTATGTTAAAAACAATTTGTATATACTTTATGTTAACATATCTTTGTTATGTTTAAAACAATTTATATATACTTTATGTTAACATATTTGTTATGTTAAAAACAGTTTGTATAGACTTTATGTTAACATATCTTTGTTATGTTTAAAACAATTTGTATATATTTTATGTTAACATTTCATTGTTATGTTTAAAAGTCTACTGATTTTAACACAATCCACAGTGTCTACAAATTGAGAGAATATTTTTAAGTAACAATTATGTAATGGATTAACACATATGTAATCTGTATTAACATGATTATAATTGGATTAACAGTGGTTTTTAGATTAACATGGATGTGAATGGATTAATATGGAAGTGAATGGATTAACATGGGTGTGATTGGATTAACATGGATGTGAATGATTAACATGAATGTGAATGGATTAACATGGATGTGAATGGATTAACATGGATGTGATTGGATTAACATGAATGTGAATGATTAACATGGATGTGAATGGATTAACATGGATGTGAATGGATTAACATGAATGTGAATGATTAACATGAATGTGAATGATTAACATGGATGTGAATGGATTAACATGGATGTGAATGGATTAACATGGATGTGATTGGATTAGCATGGATGTGTTGGTTGTGTTCTGATTGGAACAAGTTAATTGAATCTTGTATAAAAGTCATGACTGACCAGGTCATAGGTTGTTTTCTTTTTTAAAAGTAGCCAGTGGTCAAACTGTGACAGTGGACTAGACTGTTTAGTTTGATACAGTTCAGGATCAGTTTTTGAAATTTCATTAGTTTTAAAAAACAGTCTTAATTAGAAATAATTTCATAAATATATATTTTTTTTATTTTTTTTATTTTTTTTCAGACTTTCCTGTTTAGTTTCATAAATACGTTTATTTTTTTCTTTATTTTTTTTCTTTCTTTATTTGCATATTTATTTACATATTTATTTATTTATTTACATATTTATTTATTTATTTACATATTTATTTATTTATTTATTTATTTATTTATTTTCAGACTTGAGTCGCAGTCACGAATTTGAATCAGGAAGAGGACAATTTTTCAGGAAGATTTTCAGTAAGTCTTTTAAATGACTCTCTCTCTCTCTCTCTCTCTCTCTCTCTCTCTCTCTCTCTCTCTCTCTCTCTCTCTCTCTCTCTCTCTCTTATTTTTGTATTAATCATATAAATTCAATCACAAAAATCTTTAATTTTCTTGACACTTCCCATTCAAAGTTTAGGTAGTTGTCATTTTGTTTGTTTCATTGTCATTTTGTTTGGTTCATATCCTTGTATTTGATTGTGTGTATGTGTTTATACAGACAGACAAACACACAGACAAAGAGTATAAATGTACATAAGGAATATTTGTTTTATAATAAATGGTTTCAAAGTTGAAGAAAGGTAAATGTGTTTCCACATTCCTGTATTTTTTTTTTTGTGTTATGTAAAAATATCTAAGTTAAAAATGAAAATTGACAAAATTTTCTTATATAGCTGTCTCATTATGTCAGAAAATTCTGATATTATAAAATATGTGATTTCATCACAGAATTAGTTTTTCTTATTTTTGTCTCATTGTAACTACTACTACTGCTACTACTATTACTACTGCAGCAACTACAACTACTGCTGCTGTTGTTGTTGTCATGGTTGTACTTACCATTATTGTAAACCCATTGTTATAAAAGCTTTTATTTTACTGTGTACAATAAACAATAATACACATATTAATAAAAATATATATACATAGTAATAAACATGATAAAATATATAGTAATATATATGACAATGTTAAGTGTAATATCCATGAAAAAATACTTGATAATGGCATTGTAATGTACATAGAATATATTTTGTAATATGCCTAACAAAATGTTTTATAATATAAAGGATTTAAATTTTTTTTTTTTAAATATGTAGTCTTATACATGAAAAATACATTGTCATATTCAGTGATTAGATATTATAAGGTTTATTTTTGTCAAAAACATAAAATAGTTGCAAATGTTGTATAAATATATTATAGGTATTAAAAAACAGAAATATAACAATGTTTTAAACATATCTGATAAAATACATTATAAATACATGATAAAATACATTGATACAGAGTATATATATATATATATATATATATATTAAAATAGAGAAACATAACAATGTTTTAAAGATATCTAATAAAATATTTTATAAATACATGATAAAATACATTGTTACACATAGTATGTAGATAAATACGTAACAAAACAGAGAAATATAACAATGTTTTAAACATATCTGATAAATCAAATTATAAAAAATACGTTAAAATACATTGTTACGGAGTATGTAGGCGTTCATACAGGATAACACGGAGGTAGAAGATTGTCACACACAGTGTAAATGTCAGATTCTTGACCTCATAAACAAGAGCTGACCACCCACAGAGTCAATGTTAATGTTTACCTGAAAACTTGTTCCTCTTAGCAAACAGGTTAAAATAGAAACACTTCCGTGATACACACACACAGTAACGTTTGTCATCTGTTCTCTTTAACACATGAAACAAGGATGTTTTTTTGCTTGTTTATTAGTTTATTTTCTGTTTTATTTTCTCTTCATGTGTGTGTGTGTGTGTAATGTTACTATTATTAGAACTATATTTATAGTGATGAAACAAAAATATATATGTAGGAATGTATGAATGTGTGTATGAATGTGTTTATTTTTTGTGACTTGTCACTATAGAAACATTTTGAGCTTTTTATCCTGTCAATGACACACACACACACACACACAGACACACACACATACACACACACACACAGACACACACACTTGTATACACACACAGATACAAACTTATGCACATACATACACACATACATATACATGCATACATACACAAATGAACATACATACATTCTCAAATAAGTCATATATCTGGACAAATGCATACCTATACATTTAACACACAGACATTCTGATTTAGCAGTAACAGTATATTCAGTACTGTGTGTTGTGTGTGTGTGTTATTTATTATGATAACATCAAACCTCAACAGACTCCATTATGTCAAAATACTTGTTTATCAGCTATTCAGGGCTGCTGTTTTATTAGTAAAAATATGTTAATAACTCTCTCTCTCTCTCTCTCTCTCTCTCTCTCTCTCTCTCTCTCTCTCTCTCTCTCTCTCTCTCTCTCTCTCTCTCTCTCTCTCTCTCTCTGTCTGTATTAAAAGCTTGTTAGAAGATTATTTTCCATGCATCAAGGATACATGATAATGTATATGATAGACTATACTATATTGAAATGATAATATATATGATAAAATACATTATATACACATGATAATGTATATTGTAATGTATATGATAAAATACACTGAATACACATGATAATGTATATTGTAAAGTATATGATAAAATACACTATATACACATGATAATATACATGATAAAATACATTGAATACACATGATAATATATATTGTAATGTATATGATAAAATACACTGTATATACATGATAATGTATATGATAAAATACATTGTATACACATGATAATATATGATAAAATACACTGAATACACATGATAATATACATGATAAAATACGCTGTATACACATGATAAAATATATTGAATACACATGATAAAATAAATTGTAAAGACATGATAATATATATAATTAAAAAACACTGAATACACAATGAAACCCTATCATGCATGGCAACATCCTCGCAGACACAATGAAACCCGTGACTCCCCCCTCCCCCCCACAGTTGACATAACAACCACTGCGTGCCCATGGCAACGTGTACATATGCACAAGACAACTGAGGGTCAGGTTAACCCCACCTCAGAAAGTGCAGACAGGCTAGCTAATGGATTTCTTCAAGAGCTGCGACGTTGTTGTTGTTGTAGTCGTCTCAACTTCGTTTCAGTTGTGCCAGGGAGGCAGAAAACAGGAAGATTTCTCCAGAATAAAAGATTTTGTTGAAAGAAGAAAAAAAAAAGAAAAAGAAGAAGAAAAGAAAAAAAAAAAAAAAAAATCAAATAATTCTTTCAGTTGAGTGGTCATCTTTGGATTGGTGATAGGTTAGAGTGATGTGAAGTAGACAAAGTTATTACAGCAGTGCGAAGTTGTTGTAGTAGCTGATGTGAAGTTGTTGTAATAGCTGATGTGAAGTTACCACTCTTATATGTGAAGTTATTGTAGCTGAAGTGAAGTTACTACTTTTTTATATGTGAAGTTACTGTATCAGATGTGAGGTTTTCATAGCAGATGTGAAGTTATTGTAGCTGAAATGAAGTTTTTATACCAGAAATGAAGTTATTGTACCAGATATGAAGTTGGTGTAAAATTAATTTCAGCATCCATAAATGAAAGTTTGTGTGATATTTACAGGAATTCAAAGCCAGTTATCCTATTTATTTATTTATTTGTTTATTTTTATCTTTTATTTTTGTCTAGTTTATTATTAATTTTAATTCATGTTTTAGTTTTTTTTTATTAATTTTATTTTTAAATATTTTAAAATTTTTAATATATATATTTTTTAAATTTATTTTTAATTTATTATTATTATTAATATTATTATTATTATTATTGTTATTATTATTATTTTATTATTATCATTATTATTATTATTATTATTATTTTTTGCTGGATTCTTCCCCCCCGACAGTAAAGAAATCTGCTGAGCTGTGACGTAAAGTAAACAAAGGAGAGTGAAATACAGACACTGAAACAATCACCGCTTTGTTCCTCTTTTAACTGGGGGACAAAACAGAGACAGGACGTCGAGTTGATTATCTACAGGAGTTGATTACCTCCATTATTTTTATACTTTAACCATTTCCGGTTGGTATTTGACAAAAACTGGACGAATGTTGCAGAAACATTTAAAATTAAAAACAATTTGTCACCGGAGTAAAGTGGAATTTTTTAATTTTTATTTTAATAGATCAAAATAACCAAGTCAACTGAGGCTGTTGAAACTTCAGTAGATCTGTAGTGTCTACAGAAGTGATAGTTTCTATTAGGATATTGAACTTCACTAGACCTGGAGTGTGTAACTAAAGTCAAAGTTCTGTGGTAAAACTTGATTTGTAATCTTTGTTGTCTGGATCAAGGTTTGAAAGTTTTTAAATTTCTTTGTCTAACTTGTTACTTGTGTAAGTATTCACTGAAAAGAGTGAGATCTATTTTACAAATGTGGACACAAAGCCAAATACTAAGATTGGTTTTACTACTACTTAACTACTTCACAGAACATTCTGCCTACTTCCACATGTGAACAAACTTCCAGTGAAAAGAACTGCATAATCAGCTTTATTTTATACTTTTGTGCTGAATCAACCATTTAAATAAAAAAAAAATAAAAAAAATTGACTCCAAATTAGCTGGAGATAATACTTTTCCTTATTTCCTGGGTGGAATAAACTCACAGCATTATGAAATAAATTCCTGTATTCCATTGGTGACACAGTATTTCAAAAACCATTTTTCTATACAGTTTCTTCTTAGAAACCTTTACAGTGAAAAGAACAGAAATTAACAAACTTCCAGGTGTAGTTATGAAATAAATTCCTGTATTGCATGGGTGGACAATAAAATCACTTAAAACTGCCAGGTTTGTCTGAAACCTCCAGAGACAACTCTGACACAAACAGTTCTTGTGTTAACAGTTCTGACGACTGGTGAAAGAACTGTCATTGTCTTTCTCCTGATAATGGTGCAGATGTAAATCTGTTTCCAAGTTCAACATGCGAGCTTGGCTGCCATTGAAAGATAATCACGAGTATTTGTTTAAACAACAACAGAAAGCTGCCAAGCTTGTAAATCTCTTGTCATAGAAACTTTTGTTCCATTTGCAGTTTAGTTTCTGGTGTTTCTACCGTTTTTTGAATAATTCATTGACAAATAACACTGACGTAAAAGTTAAAAAACTGATTAAAAATCTGATTTAAAAATCTCGAATGGATAAGGAAATTGTTGACATTACTGAAAAACAATTTTTATTTTTTTTTTTTTTTTTTATTTTTTTTTTTATTATGAATCAGCTCTTCTAATATTCCTTAATCTGAAATCTTGAATCAGTTTGGATTCCTTTGGTCCAAGGAGTCTGAAAATTTTCATGAGAAGAAATTCATGAATTTTGATAAAGACTTCGTCGTTTATTTGGAGTCAGAAGTCATGAACATCATCAGATTCTTCCGCTACCTCTTTGGTGAGTTTTCATTCCTTACAGCATCATTACAGATGTTATTACTAGTAGTAGCAGTAGTAGTAGTAGTAGTAGTAGTAGCAGTAGCAGTAGCAGTAGCAGCAGTAGTAGTAGTAGTAGTAGTAGTAGTAGTAGTAGTAGTAGTAAGTTCTGATGTATTGTGTTCAAGACTTCATTGTTGCTTTTGATAAAAACTGAATTTTATACTGTTCATAAGTTCTGATTATTGTGTTCATTTCTGGGATACCTCAACATTTCATTGTTGCTTTTGTAAAAATTGTTTTTTTTTACTGTTCTTTCTCTTTCTTTGGGGGTCAGTCTCTCTCTCGCTATTTTGTTTTCTCTGTCTCATTTTCTGTATTCTCTCTCTCTCACACACACACACAGACACACACACACACACAGACTGTGTCTCACAGACACACACACACACACACACACACACACTCACACACACACACACACACACACACACACACACACACACACACACAGACACACACACACACACACAGACACACACACACACAGACACACACTCACACACACACAGACACACACAGACACACACACACACACACACAGACACACACACACACAGACAATAGTTACACATTTCTGGTTTTTGTCTGTTGCTGTTTCTATTTTACTCTGTTACTGAACTTTCTACATGTCATTGATTAATTTGAAAATGTTTAAGGTTCCACAAGTAAAGTACACAGACAAGTATTAGGAGTATTGTTTACTTTTCAGTACAAAGCAATATTAAACACAAAATGCCAGTTAAACAGATACTTTATATTTTACTTCTTTAGTTTCTTAATAGTTTTGATATCATTTAATTCTTCGTCCATTTGTTTTAGATAAATTTATAGTTAGATTTCTTGTACTTAATACATGGATATGTGTATGTCTGTATGTTTGTGTTTGTGCATGTGTGTGTGAGTGTATCTGTGTGTCTATGAGTATTTTCATATATGTGTGTATTAATATCTATGTGTGTTTTTATTTATTCCATTTGTTTTAGATAATTTATAGATTTCATGTACATAATCTACTTACATGTATGTGTGTGTCTGTATATGAATATGTGTATGTAGTTGAATGTATATGAATGTGTATCTGTGTGTGTGTGATGTGTGTGTGACTGTGTCTGTGTGTGTCTGTGTGTATCTGTGTGTGTATCTGTGTGTGTTAAGTGACTGCATCTCTTTTTAAAGGAATTTTTGACAAACCTTTAACCTCACTTGTTGCAAAGTTACACTGTTAAAACAAATTACTGGATGTCAGTGTTTGAAAGTTGACAGGTTGAGTGTTTTTTCTTGTTTCATTTTGTCATCATCTCCTTTCATGTTCTTCTCAACCAATACATCACATTCACACACGTAACTCTGAGTAAGAAAGACAGCAGAAACTAAAAAAAAAAAAAAAAATCATTTTGGAAGCTAAAGATGGTTATAAAAGTATCACCACGTTATAAAGGTATCACTATGTTATACAAGTATCACTATGTTATAAAGGTATCACTATGTTATAAAGGTATCACTATGTTATACAAGTATCACTATGTTATAAAGGTATCACTATGTTATAAAAGTATCACCATGTTATAAAAGATTATTACAAATTGTAAAACATTCCAATCCATATTCATAGGTTAACAACATAGTATTCATATTTAATACTGTTTTGGGTATTGATGTTATTTTATTATATATTCACATACAGGGCCTATGTATGTGTGTGTGTGTGTGTGTGTGTGTGTATATATATATATATATCAACAATACTTCATCAATATTTGATAGACTTTTGGCAAAACATTATGTTACTATAGTGTGTGTATGTGTGTGTGTGTGTGTGTGTGTGTGTGTGTGTGTGTGTGTGTGTGATAATAATGCAAAATCAATATTTGATATCTTACTGGGTTAAAAATTTTTTATTTCCATGTATTAACAAAACAGTATTAATATTTATTAAATCAGTTATTGTGTTAGTATGTTAACATATTATTATTATCATTATTATATTACTTAATTTTGTGTATTATCAGCTATTTTATTAATCTCCTTTGATTTCATAATCTAAATTACATCTAAACTTCTCTACACAGATATTAAATAAGTAAAGAAAATATATTACATTATAATGAAAAGCATGTAAACACAAATCGGTAAAAATCAAGATTTCTGGATAATGAGAAAATAACTATTAATGAATATCGACCATAAAAAAAAAAAAAAAAAAAAAAAAAAAAAAAATAATAAATAAATAAAAAAAAGATACACTATTATGAATAATTCCAGAAATTTCCAGGGTTCAGGATTGCCAGAAATGATGATGGGATTCTTGTACTCAAAGAAAAAAAAAAAAAAAAAAAAAAAAAGTCTCTTTATCACAATAGGTCAATGACCTTTAATTACAAGACTTATCTGTTTTGTGGGGCTGCACACACAAAATGTCTGACATTTATTAATGTTTTGGGGTCAAGTTTCTTTGTTCCTGGGATGTCCACCAACTCTGTCTGAACTGTAAACTATTAATATTTATACTTTCTCTCTCTCTCTCTCTCTCTCTCTCTCTCTCTGTAGCAACCTCTCCATGTTGAATAGTGATGTTATCTTTTCAGCTGAATAAATGTTGTAACCAGTAAGCTCTTTAGTGACAGAGTTACTGTTACTGTTGTTGTTGTTGTTGCTATTGTTGTTATTGTTTTTTTTATTTTTATTATTATTATTATTATTATTATTATTGTTATTATTAATATTTAGTATTGCTGGTGTTGTTATTGTTACTATTATTGTTATTATAGTTGTTGTTATTACTATTATTATTACTGTTATTTTTATTATTTTATTATTATTATTACTTAGTATTGCTGTTGTTACTATTACTATTATTATTATCATCCCATCATCATCATCATTATCATTTATTATTATTAGTGCTGTTGTTGCTGTTGTTTGAGTATCTCCTATCTGATATATCTGGAAACTGAAAATTTGGGATTTATTACATTTTTTTAGAATTTTGATGAAATATAAGGAGAAAGCCTGTGAACAGAATCAAAGTCTAAAAACAAATTCCATTTATGTTCCATGCACAGTTTGCATAATTAGGCTGCAGGAAAATTTAATTATATTTTTAATCCTTTTTTTAATTATAAAACAAAATTTTTTTTTTTTTTTTTGGTAAATGATAACAAAATTTCAGCTGCTTGTAAACATTTTTTGGATTTTTGAGTTTTTAAGATTTAGGAAATTTTCGTAATGAATCTTCAGCTTCTATTTTGTAACATAGAAATGAAAGTAATATTTTTTTAACCAAAAAAAAAAAATAAAAAAAAAAAAATATCTAAAATACTGATACTTTCTGATCAAGGGACAAAATAGTTTAACCAATAAAAGTTTAATTTGACATTATTATTAGACAGAAATAAAGTAATATAAGAATTTTATGAAATATTAATATTCTGTGTTATTAATAGATAGAAGATAAAGAAAGGAATATTTTTAATTAACAGCCATTTAAATACTGATATTGCAAGCCTACAGAAATCTAGTAATTTATCTTATTTAGTCATCTACCTAATATATATAAAAAAACAACAACAGAGTAATATTATTTCTAGACCTATTCATATACTTTTATTAATATAGAGAAATAAATTAATATTATTTTAACAAATAAGTTGATATTATTTAAACAAATTAGTGATATTGTAACATATTAATACATAATAAATAAGGTAATATTTTAAAAATAATATTGATACAGTATTGTTAATATTCTATTTTATCAGAATTAATAAAGTAATATTTTTGAACAAATATATATATAAATAATGCTATATGTTTTAATAAATATTGATACAAATATGTACAAATTAATATATATATATATATATATATTATAATAAATAAATGTTTATAACAACTATTGAAATTGTATTATTAAAATACATAATAAAGTAACATACACACACACACACACACACACCACACACACACACACATATATATACACACACACACACAGACACATATATAC
>CM022672.1:33741753-33751753 GCA_012295275.1 Chrysomallon squamiferum | reverse complement strand
ATCTGTATGTGTGTATATGTGTATGTGTTTCTATATATATATATATCTGTATGTGTGTATGTATGTCTGTATGTACATATATCTGTATGAATAGTGTATGTGTATGTGTGTCTATATGTACATATGTGTGTATGTGTGTTACTGATGACTAAGTCACTGCTATTCAGTATGAGACTAGTCAGTGTGTATTACACTGTGTTTGTGTGTATGTATGTGTGTGTGTGTCTGTACATACATGTATCTGTATGTGTGTGTGTCACTGATGACTAAGTCACTGCTATTCAGTATGAGACTAGTCAGTGTGTTAGTGTTTCCACGAACTAGCACTGTTCACTATTGACTTTTCTTCAACAATTAGTTTTACGTGGATTCTTTCTTCACCAGGTTGTGAGTCAGCTCACTATGTACTCACTGAGTGCTCACTGTGTGCTCACTGTGTACTCACTGTGTACTCACTGTGTACTCACTGTACACTCACACAGAATCAGTTCACAGAGTTAATGAAACGAGTGGAGGGAGGCATTTAGACTTGACTGGAAGTGAAAACTGACTTACGTTTGTGTGTGTGTGACTGTGTGTGTGACTGACTGTGTGTGTCTGTGTGTTTGTGTGTACTCACTGTAGTTTGTCACACAGAATCAATTCTGTGTGTGTGTGTGTTAATGTCTGTGTGTGTCTGTGTATGTGTGTGTGGATGGGAGGCATTTAGTCGTGATTGTGTGTGAAAACTGACTGTGTCAGATGTGTGTGTGTGTCTGTGTGTATGTGTGTCTGTCTGTGTGTGTGTCTGTGTTTGTGTGTTTGTGTGTGTGTGTCTGTGTGTCTGTGTGTGTGTCTGTGTGTGTGACTGTGTGTGTGTCTGTCTGTGTGTGTGTGTGTGTGTGTGTGTGTGTGTGTGTGTGTGACTGTGTGTGTGTGTCTATGTGTGAGTTTGTGTGTGTGTGTCTGTGTGTGTGTGTCTGTGTGTGTGTATCTATGTGTATGTGTGTGTGTTTGTGTGTGTGTATGTCTGTGTGTTTGTGTTTGTGTGTGTGTGTGTGTGTGTGTGTGTGTGTGTGTGTCTGTGTGTGTGTGTGTGTGTGTCTGTGTGTGACTGTGTGTGTGTCTGTCTGTGTGTCTGTGTGTGTGTGTGTCTGTGTGTCTGTGTGTCTGTGTATGTGTGTGTGTGTATGTCAGTGTGTGTGTCTGTCTGTGTGTCTGTGTGTGTGTGTCTGTCTGTGTGTCTGTGTGTGTGTATGTGTGTCTGTGTGTCTGTGTATGTGTGTGTGTGTCTGTGTGTGTGTGTGTGTGTGTGTGTGTGTTTGATTATGTGTGACTGTGTGGGTATGTGTTTGTGTTTCTGTAACTAAGTGTTTGTGCATATTTGTATATCTGTGTGTATATATACATACAAACATACATATATATATATATATATATATATATATATATATACATACATTCTTATATACATACATACATACATACATACATACATACATAAATACATACATAATACATATATATATATATTTACATAAACATGTATACATACATAATATATACATAACATACATTACATTCATATACCCAACTACCTACTCATATGGACTTAAATATCCATACATATATATATATATATATATATATATATATATCATAGTTTAATACTTTCATGTAGTACATACTGAACCACTAAATATCTATATATATCATACTTTCATATTTTCATGTAGTACATACTGAACCACTAAATACTACATGAACGATATGATATTCACAATAGATTTAACGCTGTCACTTCTCATTTCACATCTGCCTGATCCCCGGACTCTGTACATTTACATCTCAGTTAGACTTCTCCCCTGAGACTGCATTATCTTGTAACACCACGCACACAACACCAGCAACACAGCAGAATGGGAAAATATCACGGGGAACAAAATATCCCTGCGTCAGCTATGGTTTCTCTTATCTATTTATTTATTATTTATATCTGAAAATATCATTATAGGAATATATTACACGACTTTTTTTTTTTTTTTTTTTTTATTTTTTTTCATTTTTTTTTTAAAACTAAGTATGAAGTAGTGTTACTGTGACCTTTTTTTTTTTATAAAGTATGAAGTAGTATTGTGTGACCTTTTTATAAAGTATGAATGAATATTTTCTTATCTATTCTTTTATTATTTATATGTGAAAAAATCATTATATGAATATATTACAGGACTGATTTTTTTTTTTTTACAAAGTATGAAATAGTGTTGCTGTGACCTTTTTATAAAGTATGAAGTAGTGTCACTGTAACTTCATTACAGTGTATGAAGTAGTATTGCTATGATTTTTTGATACAAAGCTATACTGACTTAATGCAAAACATAAAGCAGTCTTAGTATGATCTTAACAGAATGTGCGAAGTAATGTTACTATGACTGAAGTATAAAGAAATTGTATTGTGACTTTAATACAAAGTATGAAGTAGTTTTATTATGATCTTTAAACAAAGTATGAAGTAGTGTTACAATGACCTTAATAAAAGTAGGACTTTTAATACAAAGTATGAAGTAGTGTTGTTATGACCTTGGTACAAAGTATGAAGTGGTGTTGTCATGACCTTGGTACAAAGTATGAAGTAGTGTTGCTATGACATCAATACAAAGTATGAAGTAGTGTTACTATGACCTTGGTGCAAAGTATGAAGTAGTGTTGTTATGACATCAATACAGAGTATGAAGTAGTGTTGCTATGACCTCAATACAAAGTATGAAGTAGTGTTGCTATGACCTCAATACAAAGTATGAAGTAGTGTTGCTATGACCTTGGTACAAAGTATGAAGTAGTGTTGCTAGGACTATAATGTTGTGTTATGAGGAGCTAGGTTTGAGTTGGAGAAAGAAAACATAAAAGGACTGATTCAATTTGAAGACATCAGTGAAAGCTAAATGTGATAATGAACTTGGCTTCATGGAGAAAATTGTGTTAGCCTCTTCCAGGAAAACTGCAACTTGCACTGAATACTGTGTGTGTGTGTGTGTGTGTGTGTGTGTGTGTGTGGGTGTGTGTGTGTGTGTGTGTGTGTGTGTGTGTGTGTTGTGTGTGTGTGTGTGTCTTGTGTGGAAAACTGTGTGTTGCACTGTGAATTTGTGTGTGTGTGTGTGTGTGTGTGAATGTGTGTGTGTGTGTGTGTTTGTTTGTATGTGTGTGTGTGTTTGTGTGTGTGTGTTGTGTGTGTGTGTGTGTGTGTTGTGTTTGTGTGTGTGCGTGTGTGTGTTTGTGTCTTTCTTTGCATTTTTAGCTTGCAAAAATAACAAATTAGTTATTGTAAATATCAGATTTTCAAATATCATCATTGTCAGCTTAATCCAGAAATCATCTTCATTATCATCATCATCATCATTATTTGTAGTTGTTATTGTTATGTTCTGTTATTTTTTTGTTATTAATATTACTACTGTTATTTTTCTTGTTGTTGTTTTCTTTTTATTATTATTATTATTATTATTATCATCACAAGTCTTTTTTCTTGCAGCATATTATTTATTGACAACAAAGTATGATATGACCAGATGTTATGTTACCTAATTAATTTTCTACTGTTGATTAGATCTGCTGTCACTATCTAGTCACTAACTAACTAGTGATTACATGATAATCAGCACTCACAATGCTGATTGGAAAATAAATTGGATGCATATTAACAGACCCAGGCAGATTGCTTCTTGTTAATATGTTAATCTTTAATTAGAGAAAGTTCACTGAGCTGCGCCAAGTTTATAAGATGAATGTGTCTTCTCTCTCTTTCCTTATTTTTATTTGTTTTTGCCTGCCTTTCTCTCTCTCTCTCTCTCTCTCTCTCTCTCTCTCTCTCTCTCTCTCTCTCTCTCTCTCTCTCTCTCTCTCTCTCTCTCTCTCTCTCTCTCTCTCTCTCTCTCCTTATATATTTTTGTCTGCCTGTTTTCTTTCTCTCTCTTACACCATCTTTTTATTTCCTTATCTATTTTTGTCTGTCTTTTTCCTCTCTCTCTTTTTCTCTCTCTCTCTCTCTCTCTCTCTCTCTCTCTCTCTCTCTCTCTCTCTCTCTCTCTCTCTCTCTCTCTCTCTCTCTCTCTCTCTCCCTCTCCCTACCTCCCTCTCTCTCTTCAAGCTTTTTTCTTTAATATCTGTCTCATAACAGAGTTTTAAACTATTTATTTTAATTATTCATTTTGTCAATACATATATACACACAGGGTATGTAATATTTTGTGTTGAATTATGCAGCATGTCGTTTGAGAATGTTCCGTTTCTTGGATTACTAACCTTCTTTGACAATGATAGGATTATAAACTGAAACAGGAGACAGCGTGCATGACGTGTCAATCGATACAGCATCTGAAGCTGTCTGTGGTTTAGTAGCATCGTCGTGCAGACACAATCAGTGGAATGGATTTGTTTGAAAATGGAAACGAGAGGGAAATTTCTCGATGTTCCATTTTTGTTTGATTCTTTCTCTTTCTTTTTCATTTTACTCTCCGTTTTTCTGTCTATCTTGCTCTTTCTTTCTTTCCTTTTTTCTCTGCTGCCTTATCTTTTATATCTGTCTTTTTCAATCAATATCTTGTTAACTCATTTCTCTTTCTGCCTTATCTTTTATGTCTGTCTATCTCACTCTCACACTCTCTCAATCATAATCTTGTTAACTCATTCTCTCTCTCTCTCTCTCTCTCTTTCTTTCTCTTTCTTTCTCTCTCTCTCTCTCTCTCTCTCTCTCTCTCTCTCTCTCTCTCTCTCTCTCTCTCTCTCTCTCTCTCTCTCTCTCTCTCTCACATAAACACACCAACACACACAACCCAATATGAAACAGAAAGAGAAATATTTATTAATATTCCAGTTAAAATAAAGCAAATACAGTTAATCATTAGTTTGATTAAAATAAATTTACATTGTAATTTAAAAGAAAACAAAGATTAATTATAACATGAACTATAAATCAAACTAAAGATTAGAGTGAATAAAAATGTTTACAGTACAGTATTGATTATTCTGTACTTAAAATGAAATAAAATTAAATAAAAAAGTATAACTTTAAAATGCACAGATTTTTGTATGTAAAAGTGTAGCAATATCAACTAATGCATTGTTTAAATACATTAATATTTGACAATATGATAATATAAATATAATAATGAAAGTTCATAAATAAAATAAACATAATGACCTTCTGACCTTTGACCTAAAGGTGATGGTTAGAAAAAATGTCCAGTGAAATGTTAACCCAAAGTAAATAATAATAATAATAATAGTAATAATAATAATAATAATAATAATAATAATAGAATGATATTACAGGTGATTATGATGATGATATGTATAAAATGAAAGTAAATATATTTTAATAAAAAAAAAAAGGAATTAAAAAAATAAGGAAAAAAAAACATAATAAAAATAAAAATAAAAAAAAATAAAAATAAAAAAATAAAAATAAAAAAAAAAAAATAAAATAAAAACATAATAAAAAATGTAATAAAAAATAACAATATCAAAATAAACAAGTGACAACCAGTGAAACAGCTGCACTTTAGATTATAAAAAACAAAATCTCTTCTATTTTCATTTTTTTTTTTTTTTTTTTTTTAAATTTCTGTCGAACAGTTGCGACATAATTTCTTGCACTTTGCGGCTGTAAAAACAAAATGAGCTGTTATTTGAAAACCAATAGCAGGTCACACTGTGTATGTGTGTGTGTGTGTTATTACAACATTATCCAATTTCTCCAGTGCGATAACAAATTATTCTTCCATTACAGAACTCGAATGAAAAGTTTGCTCAGTGAAAAGAATAAATTTAGTCTTGTTTGAGCGCTGTTTAGTGCTGTAGTGGGGGGGGGCAGTAGGAGAGGATCTACTCATTCACTGGGTGTGTGTGTGGGGGGAGGTAATTGTAATAATATTGTCTAACAGCGGGTGGGGGGGTTGAGGTAATACTGAATCAAATTCAAATTTTCGAGTGACGTTATTTTGAATAAAACTGTACAAACTGGGTGAGGTAATTTTTTTTTTTTTTACCACCCACCCCCTCATCTTTTTTTACGCCTAAGGGGTGAGGTAGTCATGATGGGTTTGTTTTGTCTGCTTCCTGGTCTGGGGGGGGGGGGGGGGTAGTTTGTCATCTAACCCATTAAACGGCAGGATAAAAATATTCACACGCACGGACGTAATGTACACACAGACAAAGGACAGTTGTGTCGGATGAAATGTCGAGTTATTCAACGAGTTGAAACTGTTTTGATTTTTTTGGTGAAAACATTCTCATACCTTTTTGACACTTTATTTTTTAATATATAATTTTATTTTTCAATTTTTAAAAAAAAAAAAAAAAAAAAGTACAGAAAAAAAAAAAAAAAAAAAAAAAGTTTTGGTCTCTGACTTGAAAACATTGACAGAAAATTAATTGGAAATTTTTTTATTTTATTTTATTTTTTATTATTATTTCTGTCACCTAACAAGAATAGTGTCCTTGTTTCTGACTGTCAGTTAGTTCACTTAGAAAATACAACCCACATTGAAATGTTCCTCAGAAACATCAAATTCCAGCGAAACCATATTTTTATTTTTATTTATTTTTTTTTAATAAAAATCCAACTGTTTGAAGACTGTAGCTGGTATTTATTCATTCACTTGTGTTGTGTGGGAAAGTTTTGTTTGTGTATTACTGAGCTGCAGAATTTTAAAAGAGGAGATATTTTGTTTGTGAAGAAAGTGTGCAGACTGTTGTGTTATTTTTATTTTGTGCTAAATTCTTGTGTTGTAAAAGGAGCAAGCAGGGATTTAAACACAATTGTGAAAAATGTTCTGATATAATTTCACACAAACGACGAGTAATTCTGATATAATGTCACTCAGAAGACGAGTAATTGTTTCTGATATAATTTCAGGGTGATTTAATTTTTTTTCTGTTATAATTTCACATGTGATGAAGAATGATTTTCTGATACAGTTTCACAATGATGAGTACTTTTCTGATATAATTTCAGAGTGATTTTTTTCTGATACAATTTCACACACAGGACACGTAATTTTCTGATACAATTTCTGATATTTTTTTCTGATATCCACCACCGCTACATGTCTACTTTGTATCAGATGTTTGGTTTCTGATGACAAACGAGGCAGTTTCAACCTGGATCACACTCAGACTGGGCTCAGTTAATTGTAACATAGGCTGAAAGCCTCACAGTGGCTGAAGAAGCCAGCGTCATCACCACTACTACCACCACCACTACATTCATGGCAAAGTATTGACCACTCAATGTTCATTCTCTAACTGTGCTGTCTGGGATGTCAGTATTGGCAAAAGGCAAAGAAGCAGAAAACAAAAAAATGCTTTTGTGGATAGTGAAGGTTTAAGGATGTGATTTTTGTGATCATAAAAGGATTCTGTTGCTGTAAAAAATATATTTTTGTGGATATTAAAGGATATTTAAGGTGACAAAAATAAGGATTCTGTCAGAGGGAAAAATCTTTTTGTGATTACTTAGTTCATTTTTAAGGATTATTGTTTGTGGAAATGATTCTTTTGGTATAAAAATATAAATATTTTTGAGAGTAGCTAATGTTTAACAACACAATTTTTGTGAAAAAAGGATTCTATGGGAGAAATAATTGTTTTTGTGAACAGTCAAATGTTTAACAATTTCTTTGGAAAAGATTATTTTTCTGGATAGCAGAGAGGATTCATGTAAAATTGAAATGCAGTCAGAAAAGTAATTTTTGTGAATTGTTGATTTTTTTTTAAAAGATTTGTTTGCAAGAAAAATAATTCTGTCTACAGAGATTATTTTAATAGATAGTTAATTTTTTAAGCATTCATTTGAGAGGAAAGATTCATTATTTTTGTGAACTGTTGATTTTAAGGACTGTTTTGGAAGAAAAAAAATTAAAAAAATGGAAGGAATGAGTATTTGTCACAAGAATTCTTTTTGTTGAATTTTTTATTTTTTTAAGAGACTGATTTGTTTTAGGAAAAAATTTAAATTTGATTGCTTCTTATTTTTATTTTATATTTATTTATATTTATTTTATTGTTATTGTTATTGTTATTATTATTATTACATTTATTATTATTATTATTATTATTAAATTTGTTTTTGTCAGAGGAACTGATAAAAATGTGATTTCTTTTCAAACGGATGGAGGTTAAATATCCCTGTGTTGTTTTGATTTTTTTCAACTGGAGACAGAGATGAGAAATGTTGAGAGTAAAATAATGTTGTGTTTGATTTCAGAGGAAATTCACACAGTAATATAATGGCAACACAAAAATTCTTATTTTCTTTTTCTTAAAGAATCATTTTCATTCTGGAGTCTGTAAAATTGAAATATTTTAATTAGTCTCATATTTATCCTGGAATTACAGAAGAGTAATCGCTATTATTTTTTTAAATTTTAATTTATTAAATTGTTAATATTATTCATCAGATATTATTTCACTGATTAAACCAATTTTTAATATTGTTCTCGAAAAATTATTATTTTTTATTTTTTTATTTTGATAGAGTAACATTAATGGTTTTATTATTAATTTAGGATATTTTATAGTAAGAAAATAATTTCATCAACTTTAACTTATTTTGTTTTTCTTTCAATCATTTATATATTCAACTTTCAAAATATTTAGATTTTAGAAAAATTAATAGGTGAACAGTTGATATACAAAAGATATTATAAAATTGGTGACTTGCTTATTTTTGTTTTGAACTGTACTGGGCTCTTTGAAAATTCTGTATCATTCAAAATATTCCCCTTAGGATAATAATTAATTATTATATATATATATATTTTTTTTGTATAAATACCAGGCAATAAATTCTATTTCATCCAAAAAAATTAAAAAATAGTCACATAAAAAAAAAATATATGTATGTGTGTGTGTGTCCTAGTATAGACAGGCTTTCTGCTTCAATGTACAGTTTCAAATATATTATTTCTAGACGGTGAAGATTTTAAATATTTAATGGTTTCAGAATCTGCAGACATTTTTAACACAAGTGGGAAAATGAATCAGTTTGCTGTGGTTATGTTTAACAGAAATTTTCTAAGTGGATTTGGGATTTTGTCATCTTTTTTACATCATGCAATCTGCAGGTTTTGTTTTGCTGCTTAATGATGAAAGATATTTAGCCTGAATTAATGAATTATATCAGCTAATTTTTAACTGTGTGTCATACATGAAATTTTGTGAATTATATCAGGATATTTTTAGTGTGAATTATATCAGAATTATTATGAGTGAATTGAGGATTTAATAGAAATGTATTTAAAATGCATTATAGAGCTATGTCTGAAATATTTTGTGTGAATTTTGTGTTATATTAGAAATAGTTTGTGTTAATTCTATGTTATATTAGAAATATATATATTTTTTTGGTGAATTTTAAATTATATGAGAAACTTTCAGTGTGGATTTGTCACAAAAATAAGTTTAGTGGAATATAAAACATCTCTGTGGTAAATGTTCAGCTGATGCAAAAATCAAGAAGTCGATTTGAGTAAATTTGAGTCTCTTCTCATCAAGGGTGTAAATGAGTTACTCAGTTTCTGAACAGGACTCAGTAGCAAGCAAGTGAACCTGTTTTTGTCTGCCTCATTTACAGCATTCATCCTTGATCAGTACCGAATTCTCCTTCTACCATTGTTGTTGCTGTTGTTGTTGTTATTGTTGTTGTCATCATATTTCTAATGTTGTTGATGGTGATATAAGACAGTTTTTGCTGTTGTAGTAGTTGTTGCTGATGCAACGTTGTTGTCTTTGTCATACATCTAATTATTGACAGTAATTACTGAATTGGAGAAACTAGACACACTTTGCCGTTGTAGTAGTTGTTCCTGAGGTATTTGTTGCTGTTGTTGTCATACATCTGAGTAGCACTGATATCGATGTTTGGAGACGTAAAATGACACTGCTGTTGTTGTAGCTGTTTCTGTGGTTTTAGGTTAGTTTATCCTGTGTTTACACATATCGGGTTTCTTCTCTTGATAAAATC
>CM022672.1:33719253-33736753 GCA_012295275.1 Chrysomallon squamiferum | reverse complement strand
GCAGTGAAATACAGGTTTCTTTCATTTCAACAGAATGGATATAGTGAAATGTGTGTTTAATTTCAACAGTTCTAATAAGTGAAACAGACTTGTTTCATTTCATCTGGTTCACACAGTGAAACAGAGGTGAGTTCATTTCAGCTGGTTCCCTTAAAGAATCCTAGTTTCGTTTTTAGTTCAACAGGTTGAACATAATGAAACATGTTTCATTTCAGCAAGTGGACCCAGTGAAACATAACATTGTGTTTCATTTTAAATTACAAATTTCTTGTTTGTTATAAACAATTCTTTTTTACTGTTGAATTGTTCTAGATCTTAGTTATTAGTATTTTATTTATTTATTTATTTATTTATTTATGTTTCTCTTGTGACAAGGTTTATAAAGAATATTTCTGGTTATGGATGTATTTAGTTTTACATCAACACTTGTTTCATTGGTGTCTGGGTTTGAAGGTTTCTGAAACAAGCATTCTGATTGGTGTTTGCATATATACATAGTTTATGAAACAAACGTTTTCATTGGGCTCTGTATTAGTTTAGAAACAAGCTTTTTCATTGGTGGATTTCATTCTTGAGGGTGTTTTTTTTGTTGTTGTTTTTTTTTTTTGTTGATGCCATTTGCCTTAGTTAATGATAAGTTTTACAAAACTATGCTGGGTACAAGGGATTATTTTTTTTTTTTTACAAACCTTATTTTTTTTTTTTTCCTATATTAACTTAGTTTATTATTTTTATTTTGTTTTCTTAAACCATGTTTTATTTTATTATTTTATTATTTTATTATTTTTTTTTTAAATTATTATTTTATTATTTTATTATTTTTCTTTTTGTATAAATTTTACTGATCTTTTTTTTTTGGTTTTAACATTTTAAAATATTTTTTCTTTCTTTCCTTCCTTTTCTTTTACATCATTTTCTAACTTAGTGTATGCAAGCAGTATTTTGATTTATAATAATTATAGTGTATAATAGTGTAATGTACACACATACACACATACGTACATACAAAGCAGCACTAATGTAGTTTTGATGTCTGTTTACGCGAAAGTTTATTTGTGTGTGTATATGTGTGTGTGTGTGTGGAATATATACACTGGTATATCATTTGTGGTTACAGTAAATAAATAAATATGAATTAGTCTTTAAGAATTACAAGTTATACTAATGTAATTTTGATGTTTGTGTACATGAGTGTTTGTGTGTGTGCGTGTGTGTGTGTGTGTGTGGTGTGTGTGTGTGTGTGTGGAGCTATATGAAGCCAGATGGCAGTGAACTGTGTTTGTTTATAAAACTGGAAAACTCTTCTCTCTGTTCAAGTTATTTTCTCCGTGTTTTCACCAGGTGTAACTTGAGTCTTCCACTTTCCTCCAAAACTCACTCAAATTAGGCCAGTCCATTTATTCTCGGAGGGGTGTGAGCTTGCCACCAAATCACAAAAATAATGATTTTTTTTTAGAAATTTTGACAATTTTTCATATATCATTTCTTATACTTTTCTTTTTACAAAAAATTATTTTCAGAAAGTTTAAGATTTTTAATTTTGTTCTGGATAAAGTGATTATGTTTTCTGAATTCTCCTTCCCTCCCCTCCCTCACTTCTCACTTTCTCTGCACTGTTCTAGCAGAAGTTGCCTCTTTTGGTTTCTGACTTACCTGAAGGAATTGTAGATGTGTTAAACATTGTGTAACTGTTTTTTTTTAAATACTGTAACTTTTTAAAACATTGTAACTTTTTAAAACAGTGTGCTACTTAAAACATTGTAGAACAGCTTTAAACTTGAAAGAAGACAAATTAACAATCATTTGTGTTTCTACTTTTCTTGGACGTAATTACAGGTAAAAATTGTTTATTTTTCATTTGTATTTAAATATTAATACAAAAAAAATTGTTAACTTTTAATGTTTTAGCTGTATTTTTATGTGAAGAATATATATTTTTAAACTATTTAAATAAAATCCATTATTTAAATTTGTGCCTAAATGTTGATTGTAGGTAAATATCATAATTGGTAATTGATGTATTGACCAGATTTAAGTAACTGTATTCATACCTTTAATTTAATTTGATACACTTAGTTATGTAGATCCAAAGTAGTTAGATTAGTAGAAAAACTGACTATAGTCCACAGGTGAAAAAAATGTCTGTATATTCCTAAAAATAATTAGCACATTTATTATAGTATGAGATTTTCTTGACATATCAGTAATATATTCTCTCTCTCTCTCTCTCTCTCTCTCTCTCTCTCTCTCTCTCTCTCTCTCTCTCTCTGTTTCTTAGAACAATGTTTTAAACTGTGTAATTTATTTTCTCATTCTTTTTTTTTTTATCAATCCATCAGCTATTTATTCTGACTTTAAACCTTTCTCCAAATATAATTAACTACATACATTCTTGACACAACCATACACTCACACACACATATACACACATACACACAAACACACACACACACACACACAAACACACACATATATACACACACAAACACACACAACATATACACACAAACACACAAACACACACAAACACACAAACACACACAACATATACACTCATATAAACACACTTGTATATTTATATCTAACACAGATATATACATTACGTCCATACACTCATATCTGCATATATATATATACACACATACACACACTCTCATTTACACATATACACACACATACACATATATTTACATATACGAACATGCACATGCATACATATAAATTTTTTTTTTTTTTTTTTTTTTTTTTTAATTTCTTCCTTTTGTTACGATATTAACACTGAAAATACAGACACAAATTTCAGTTTGAAAACAAAATTTCCGTTACACAAAAACAAACATTATCATCCACTGATAATTTTTTCTTGGCATCCCATGAGTTCGAAACTCTGTGGTGTCTTTATTTATTTTTTTTTTTTTTTCTGTTTCATCTGTGAAACTTTTTCAATATTTATTGAACAGCTCCATGTTTTCCTTGTCTGCCTGTTTATCAAGACCTGCATGTTTTAATCACATCTGTACCACTTTCTGCACAGTGTTCGGCAGCCATTTTTAAACACAGCCAAATACTGCCAAGCTGGAAATTTTTGTTCTTGTAACATACACACATAACCATATCTGATTACAGAGCTGGTATTGTCAGATTAAGGAGGAGAGAAGAAGAGAGAAAGAAGAAAAAAAAATTGGAAAGATAAATTAAGATTAAAGTGAGGCTGTGTGAATTTTGAAGTAAAAAATGTCTGTGATTAAAAATTCTTCAATTATTGGGTTTGTTTTGGTTGAAAAAAAATGACGATCACTTTATTATTTACAGTATATAAGTCTATGCTGGTTGATTAAGAATAAGAGAAGAAGAAGAAAGAAAGAAAGAAAGAAAGAAAGAAAGAGAGATAAAAATAAATTAAGGATGTGAAATTTCAAATGTCTACGTCAAAAGATTGTCATATACTATTATTTTTGGTCAAAATTATAGCCACCACATATGTTTACAATATTGTTAGATTATGAAGAAGAAGAAAAGAAAGAAAAGATAAATTAAGGATGAAATGATGAGAATGAGTGAAAAGAGAAGTCAAAATGTCAGTGACCAAAAGATCTTCAATTACTGAGTCTTTTGTCAAAATGGCTGCCAGTTTTTGATGTTGACATTTTAGCTGTTGACATTTTGTCTGTTGACATTTTAACTGTCGACATTTTACCTGTCAACATTTTGCCTGTCAACATTTTGTCTGTTGACATTTTGACTTAACAAGCAGCTTTTTTCTATCCTTTTTTTTTTTTTTTTTTTTTATTAGCAGTAGTCTTTAATCAATTTTAGAAAAAAAAAAATCACAGCTGGAGTGTATTTGGAATGGGAAATAACCGCAGACAGCACAGAACTGATACTGTAGTATCAACAACTCTTCATAATAATAATAATAATAATCATGTACACGACCATATCTCTCTGATCAGCTAGCTACCCCCCCCATCTCCAGTGTCAGTGGGGGGTTGGAAGGGGGGGTTATTTAACTTCGTGGGTGAATAATGACTGGGTATATATATATGTATATATATATATATGACAGAAAAATAAATAACGTTCATATCATGGTTTGTTTAATGCACGTGATCAGTTACTTTTTACAGTATGTGTATCATGTATCATGTATCACGTATCATAGATCACCAGCCAGACTGGGTGGCAGTGGTGGGTGGGTGGTAGTAGGGGGGTTGGTGGTAGGTGGGTTATTTGTTAGTTTAGTAGGTGGATAATGATTGGAAATAAATATATTAAAAACAAATTTTAAAATTAAAATTTACAAAAAAAATGGAGTGCATGTGTACTGAAAATTATGTTTATTTTGATGTTTTTGTTGACACTGAATTTTTTTTGTTTTTGTTTTTTTCTTTATTATTACGTTTGTTGTTGTTGTATTATCATTATTATTATTAAAATTATTATTATTATTAGTAGTAGTATTATTGTTATTATTATGAGTATTTTTATTATTGTAATTGTTCTTATTATTATTATTAAAATTATTATCATGACTATTATTAATATTATTATTATTATTATTATTATTATTATTATTATTATTATTATTATTATTCATTAATTTAAAATACTTTAAAAAAAAAAAAATGTTTTTATTTTTTTAATATCAAGCAGACAGCAACTTTCCAATTGTCTTCGAAAGCTGTACACACACTAGACAACTCAACATAACAAAAAAAAAAAACTGCTTCAAAATAAATTTAAAAACCCACCTAGCAATTATTCTCAAGGGAATTTTGCTCTGTTTTTCTATTACCTGATAATCTTTGACCTGTTGATATGAAATCTAGTCAATGTAATCTGTGACCTTTTTAGGTCATCTGGGCGTAACCAGTTGTCTCCCCTGACCTTACGGTTCATTATCACACTGACCTTTGTTATGTTTTCGTAGCAGTTTGGCAGACCTGTGAGTTAGAAAGGTTATGTGAAGTCTGAAGCGTGGGAGAAGAGAATAGATGGGTTATAATGAATTTATGAACAAAAAAGGTGAACATGGAGTATTGCCATTAAATCAGAGGTATTATATAGTGGAAAAGTGGTTTTAAATTAATAATAATAATAATAATAATAATAATAATAACAACAACAACAACAACAACAACAACAACAACAACAACAACAACAACAACAACAACATTAATAATAACAATAATAATAATAACAATAATAATAATAACAATAATGAAATAATTATAATAGTAGTACTAGATGTATTAGTAGTAGCTGCAACACCAAGAACAACAACAGCAACAGTAGTAACAACAACAACAACAACAAGTTTGATTCATTTGGAAGCTGTTCAGTTTTGAAACAATCAGTATCTGGATTTGATCCCATTACTCTTACATCTAAATCTCATCAATAAAATATGTTATGGAGAAGTCAGATAGGCCTATATATATTTTTTTATTATTTCTTTAATTTTATTATTATTATTATTATTATTATTATTATTATTTATTTATTTTTATTTTTTGAATTTTTTTTATTTATATATTTTTTTTTACTTTATTTTACAATCTCTAAATATATTTTATTAATCATCATAGTTAGGTCAAAGGTCAGAAGGTCAAGAAAACAAAAACATGACCCCTTAAGAAGGTCACCACAGACATGGTCAACTTGGTTTTATGGGTGACCAGAGTAAATAATTTATTTAAAATGTCAAAACTTTCTCTTCATCTTCATTTTCTGATTTTAACAGCTGGCAAAGTAAATGATTTAAAAACATTTTTTTTTTTTTTTACTGGACAGAATTTTATTTAATCAAATTTAAGTGTGATATCTTAAACACAAATCTATTCAGTAGATGGTAAAGTTAAAAAAAAAAAAAAAAAAAAAAAAAAAAAAAAAAAAAAAAAAACCTGTAAGAAGAAAATACAAAAGAAAAGAAGAAAAAAGATTTAACTTTTAAAACTCAGGTGTCAGATTAATTTACCTTCAGTTCTAGAGAGTTCCTGCTTTCTCCTTCCTGTCTTTATTTTGATGTTTCCCTAAACATCAAAACGACTGATTCTCTTATACATTCCCTACTTAATGAAATAATGATTATTTTTGCTATTAGTTGAAAATGTTACTGTAATAATTTTAATAATAATAATAATAGTATAGTAATAATAATAATGTAGTAGTAGTAGCAGTAATAATGATAGTAATATACAGTAGTTGTAGTAATTATTGTTATTATTATTTATTATTATTATTATTATTATCATCATCATCATCATCATCATCATCATTTTAACATCTTTAAAAAATTTAAACTTTGTTAACCAGTTACAGTTTGTTCCTGGTTAGAACGGGAAATATATTATTTTAAACAACCCAGTCCATTTATAACAAGCAAGCTACAGATCTTCAAAACCACGAGGTTGACGGATCTGAGGTTAGACTGCCTTCAACACAGAGGTTAGTTTTCAGCAACAACTACTTCAGTTTCTCCTTTAATTGAAGATGGAGGCAGGGGGAGGTAACTCTGTAGCGAGTTTGTCTCAGCTTAGTTAATGAACCTGTCAAAAACTTCAATGAGAGCCAACATTCTTCAACTCAATCATTTTATCTTTAACAAAAAATAATAGGATTTTTTTTTTCTTCTTCTTCTTCTTCATACTCTGTCTTCTTGTTGGGAGGGGGGAAAGGAGGAGGAGGAGGAGGGGTTGTAATTTAAAGAATATTGGATGTTTTCTTGCATCATTAACTGTCATCATCATCATCTTCGTAAGATTTGAAGATTAACACACCTAGCAAGGTTATTTAAGGCCATCTCACACACAAGGTAATTTATGATAACAAATGCTGTTATTAAAATAAGTGTCTAGCAACTGTTTAAAGCCTTCTTCACACTAGATAATTTATCATAACAAGCAGTGTTTTAAAACAAACACACCTAGCAACTGTGAACACACACACACACACACACACACACACACACACATACATACATTATACAGCTAGCAAGTATTTAAAGCCTACTACACACTAGATAATTCATCATAAGCAATACTAAAATAAACACCTAGCAAAAAATGCCTACATATGCATATACAATACATACACACATACATACACATACAGATACACACACACACACACACACACACACACACACACACACACACACAGAATCCATAATACAAACACCAACATGCAGTCTGAAATAAATTATTACAAAGTTATTTAACTATCTGTGTGAAATCCTGTTTCATATTAATAATTACTGTACAGTTGGATAAATCTGTCTAGTGCTATTTCACAATTTAAAACCAGTGATTCAATAAAGAGCTCTGTTTTCCTGTTCCACCCTGTCTAGATAGTGTAGGAGATTAGCAACAGCCCATCAGTTTATCTTAAAAACGTGATAGTTTAAACACATGTGTGAAATATTGTTTTAGCAGGTACAAAATAAATGTGTGTTCAGAGATAAACCTATTTAAAGCCCCAAAAATGTATAATAATGATAATAAAAAGAAAGAAAAATAAAATAAAAATAAAATAAAAATAATAATAAAAATAGTAATAATAATAAAAATAAATTAAAATGAAATAAAAATAAATAATAATAAAAATAATAATAATAATAATAATAATAATAATAATAATAATAATAATAATAATAATAATAATAATAATAATAAATAAAATAAATAAATAAATAAAAATTAGAAAAGGAGAGAATTTTAAAATGGCTACCTACACTACATACATAGAAATTATAATTATTTATATGCTGATATATGTATGTATATATATATATATGTGTGTGTGTGTGTGTGTGTGTGTGTGTGTGTGTGTGTGTCTGTCTGTCTGTCTGTCTGTGTGTATAAAATATGAAAACCTATATATAAAGAGATACAAGGTCTTTGTGACATTGTGTAAAGTTCAGTGACATGAAATTATTTTAATTAGTCTTCAGGAAGACTCCTCTCATCATTTTCCTGTTGTCTCAACTCTTACTGCTCATATCTATATATCTACATGTATATATGATATAGGTAACACCTCTTTTAGTAATATTAATTATATTATATGGTTGTTGTATATACAATTTATATCATTAGTATAGATAATTTTATAAACTGTTGGGTTTTTTTAAAGTGATTTCCTGGATGTGAAATTGGACTAAAATTTTACCTTTGTTTTCAGTTTTGATGAAGTGATTTTTTTTTTTTTTAATGTAAATCTGAAAATAAGTGATTTTGTTTACTGTGTATTTTCATGAAGTGATTTAGTTTACTTTGTATTTTTATGAAGTGATTTAGTTTAATGAGTATTTTCATGAAGTGATTTCTTTAAAGTAGATCTGAAATTTAATTATTGTTGATACTCTAAAGTGATTTTTGTTTTTTTTCACTTTTCGTATGGATTTGTATTTTTGGGTTGTGTTTAAAATAAAATTAGACCTACGTTTATCATTTGTACGCATGGACAAAACTAATTCTTCTGTATTTGGTTTTAAAAACAGCTGATTTCTTTAATGTGAACATTAATTTCAGATTAACAATTTCTTTGATGTCAAAACTTTATTTTATTACTGAGAAACTGGGTTTACAAATTATGATTTATTTAAAATGAACTTAAACTAACTGATAATTAATTTTATGACTAAACAGTCAATGAAAATCAGGTTTTTTTTTTGTTTTTTTTCAACTGTAAACATTGTGATGTGATCAGTTTATGAATAACCCATGGATACAATGTTGCTATGGATCTAACAGGGATGCAATGTTGCTATGGATCTAACTGTGACACACCCATTTTCATGGTTGGCAATTTTTTTTTTTTTAATTTCACTTCAAAAAAGTTCAGCTCTTTTGATCTTCAACAGTAGATGTCTGATTTATCTGAAATTTAGAAATATTTACAAAATTAAATAGTAAAATTAAATTAAAATTGATTACTGAGTTTTTATTTGATTTTTGTTTCAGTATTCTCTGATTTGTTTCAATTATCTGATGATGTTTTTTAAAAGTGGGTAATGTTTTTATTTATTTTCTTTAATTTATTTATTTATTTATTTATGTGTTTATTTGTTGTTGTTTTGTTTTTTGTTTGATTTGTTTATAGCAATTAGCAATATGGTCATGAAATTTTCTATATTTTTTTTCAATATATGTTTTTAGCCATATTTATTGTTTTTTTTTACCACTATTGTTATTTATTTATTTATTTATTTTTTTAATAATAATTATTATTATTATTATTATTATTATCATTATTATTATTTACCGTCTTCATTTTATCATAATTTTTTTTTTTTTCAAGAACAATAATGTTGCACAAGATTTTATGAGATAGCTTTATATTATCACTTAAGTTGATATTTCATTATCACCGGTTACCTAACAGTTTTATCACATACTGTTTACCTTAACACCAGCTTTGTGTTCAGTTCATTAAAACCTATCACAGTGACAGCTTGTGATGTCACCAATTAATCAGGATCTTTTTTCTTTATCAATTGTTGTTTTGTTGTTGTTGTTGTTGTTTTGGAGTCGTTTGGTTTCAAAAAGATTTTTTGTTTTTCATTTTATTTTGACGTAACTGTCCCAGTATTTTTATTATTATTTTCATAAAACTTCATAATGATTTTCTTCTTTCTTTCTTTCTTTTGTTTTTTCTTTCTTTCCTTTTTCTTTTGATGTCCTTTATGAAAATGGGTTATTTTTCTTTATAATTTTTTTTTTTTAAATTTGAATATGCATTAATATTTGTATTTATTATTATTTTTTTAAACTTATTTATTTAGTGTAATGCTTTTGTTTGTTGATTTGCACATATATGTAGTGTAGTTGTGTCTGCAGTAATTACTGTTGATGTAGTTGCAGTAGTTGTTGTAGTGGTGGTTTGGATTCATTAGAGTGCATGTTGGTACTAATTAATAGTAGAATATTAATATTAATTTTAGTAATTATTATTAATATTATTATTATTTTTTTATTATTATTATTATTATTATTGTTCTTGTTATTGCTGTTATTATTTTCACAATATTTGAATTTATAAATGTACTAGGTTGGAAAAAAGTATATAGACTTTTTCAATAGGTAGTGTTTAGGTATGTGATTTTTGTTTCACATTATATATAGATATATATATATATAAAGTAGATAAATCTACTTTATAAATGTACAGATATCAAAATATTATCTTTTCAATTTAGAATACAGTAACATCCAAAACTAGTAAAAAAAAATTCAAATGTAGACAAATTGAAGAAAATTTTAATTATTTACCTGTCAGATTTGTCATTAAAGTAAAATATTTGCCTTGGTATATATTTTTGTTTCAAATAATAATTTTTATAAAGTTTTATATATATATAAACTTCATAAAAATTATGTAAAAAAAAAAATATATATATATCTATCTATATATATATATATATAATTTTTATATATTTTTATATATATATATATAATTTAATTTTTTATTTGATTTTATATATTATATATATTTTATATTATTTTTAAAAATTTTTTGTTTTATTTTGTTTTATTATTTCAACTATTTTGGGATTATTTTTAAAGATTTTTGTTTTTTTTGTTCTTCCATCAGAAGCATGTTTTGATTTTAATTTCTTTTTTGTTTCCATTTGTGCATGTTTTGTTTTGTTTGTTTATTTTGTTTGTTTATTTTTCTGGTTAAATTTTTGTTTGGATAAAATTTAACAATTTCAGTTTCGCCTCATTTTACGTTTCAGTTTTTGAGTTTAGTCGTGCTTATTTTGAGTTCAGTTTTGAGTTCTGCTCTATTTGAGTTTTGTTTTGCTGTTTACTGTAGCCATAGCGACTCCTTCCTCGGCTCAATGAAAAGAACAATGAGTCTCGGTCGACTGAACCGGAAAAGAAACCCAGCAAAACCAGCTGAGCGCGACGCCCATCCGTTGTGAGTAGTCTCCCCTTTTGTAGTTATCTCCCTTTTTAATATTTTTCATTTGTTTGATAATTCTTGTTTTTTTTAGCTTTTTTTTTTCTGTTTCAGTGCTTGCTTTATAAGTTACCTTGTCTTTTTTCAGCCATTTTGGTTTTGCTTTTTAATTTGTGTCTGCTTGGACTCTACTTTATGTTGCTCTGAAAAAAGCATGACAGCTGTGGGCTTGCAAAGGTTTTGCTTTTTGTTTTTTTTATGGTTGCTTTGTGTCGCATTTTTTATTTTTTGGATAATTCAAGTCATTAATTATCATCCATTTTTTTTTTCTTCACTAAAACTTATTTTATTGCAGAATGTATATAATTTTTTTTCCTTCAAATTTTGCTGATTTTATATATATATACACACTTCATGATACAGTTTTATAAAATGCTGTTAGAGTTGTGGCCCCTTTATGTTAATTAGCAATGAGGCACTTGTAGGGTTGTAAATGAATATGAAATTATTTTATTTATTTTTGATAATTAATGACTGGAAAGTTCTTGAACTTTTTAAATCATGATTCATTTAAAAAAAATTTCAGAAGATAAATGTTGATTTAGGAAGATATTTAAATAAAAATTGGTTTAGATGGATTTACTCTCTAACTGGATCCAAATAACCTAACTGGATTCAGAAAGAACCCGTTGTTAAATTCAAAATGGATCTTGTGCCAAAGACAATGATAGATATTCTTTCATTATTTAATTAGTTTAATTTTTAAAGAGTTTTAAAACAAAATTCTTTTTTATCTGAATACATACTGATTATGAAAATTACCTTTGAATCTTATATATACATATATATATTTTTTAATTTATATGCCAGCTTATTAATTTCATTCTGTTTTAATATTTCGTTTTTAAATATTTTATGCATTAATTATTTCTGACTTATTTTAAAATATTTTTAACTTTTTTTTTAATTTTAATTTTTTTTTTTTAAACTTTTTTTATTAGTCTTTTTTTTTAAATTTTCTGACTAATATACTAAATCAACATTATATTTAATTAATTATGTAAATACGTATTTCAGAGAAATTTAAATGAACACATATGTTGTGCAGTTATTTAATTCATTTATATTTTTTTTAAAAAGCTTTGAAGTATTTGAAAATTTGCTTGCTAAGGAGCTGGATCTTTCTTTTATATGAACTGATAATTTAAAATTTTTGTTTAATGAATTCTGTGCTGATTTAATTATTTTTGTTGGTGTTTTAATGCAGTGAGTGATGTTAAACAATTATTTAATTTCTTCTGATATTACACTGATATTTTTAATTAGACAGGACATCTTGTTTTAATTATAGCAGTGAATCAGTGTACTTTTTTTTATAGTCTGTGTGTGTGTGTGTGTGTGTGTGTGTGTATGTGTTCACTGAAAACTGTGTGTGTGTGTGTGTGTGTGTGTGTGTGTGTGTACATGCGTGTGTGTGTATGTATGCTTGTTTCTGTTAAATATGGAATTATGAGGGAAATATATTTAATATTAATTAATAGAAACTACTACTAGCACACAATATTATATATATTTTATATTTATTTTATATTCTTCTTTCTAAATCAAACTGCACTCAATTCTTTACAGATGTACATGCTTCAGTATTTATTCATTTTTATTTTCATACACGAAAGCCATGTTTTATGAACCTGTATTTCACACCTTTGTGACAAATATCTTGATTAAAACACGATGCACACTGATCAATGTCCTATTGATTTACATTTCTATTGTAGTTTTGAGTCTGTGAAAGTATTGATAAACAATAAAACTATTTTATTTGTTGAGTGGAGCAAGAAGGGTTGGGTTATATTCAGTTCTGAGAACTTTCCGTTGTAAAAATGTGTTAAGTAATTCAGATTAGTAATATAGATTTTAATTAGTTTTTTATTTATTTATTTTTTTAAATTGTTACTGAGAATATATTTGTGTGTGTGTGTGTTTCTGTTTCTGTCTTTGTGTGTGTGTCTGTGTGTGTGTGTTTTATTTGTTCATAATACTAATTATTTATAAAAATAAATAAATAAAATTACATAAATTCTTTCCAGGATTTTTCATTGGAAACCATTTTTCACAATAAACCATCTTTTTTATTTTATTTATTTTTTTTTTTTTTTTTTTTTAAGTTTTATTGAAGTTTTTAATTACAGGTGTTTACAGAAGTAATCACAATGTTGAGATGATATATATGTTTATATTATATTTATAAAAAAACGTATAATATATATATATATTTTTTTTTTATAAATTATAAATTTTATTTTTTTCTTCGAAACAGCCCATGTGACTGTGTGATTAGAACTCCCGAAAACGACCAAACATGGTAGGAACATCTTCATTCATCCTTCACTCCATCACTGTTTTCTTTCATTCGTTCGTTCACTTCTCATTTCACACCATCTCTCATTTCACTAATTGTGACGTGCTAGTAGTTTTCACGTTTTGGCAGATACAAACAGCAATGGTGTTCTTTGCTTACTGGTTTCACTTCTAGTGTATCTGTGCACTTTGTTAATAACAAAATAACTTTCTAAAAATGTCTCTCTGTGTGTGTATATGTATTATGTGTCTGTGTGTCTGTGTGTATGCATGTGTGTACATGTGTATGTTTGTGTGTGTGTGTGTATTTTTGTGTGTATGTATGTATATAAATGTGTGTGTGTGTATATGTATATGTGTATGTGTGTGTATGTGTGTATGTCTGTGTATCTGTGTGTGTGTGTATATGTATGTGTGTGTGTATGTATGTCTGTGTGTGTTTTTGTATGTATGTCTGTGAGGGTGTGTATATATGTATATGTGTATGTGTATATATATGTATATATATATATATGTGTGTGTATGTGTGTGTGATATGTGTGTATGTGTATGTATGTGTGTGTGTGTGTGTGTGTGTGTGAATGTATATATGTATGTGTGTGTGTGTGTGTGAGAAGGTATGTTGAGAAGATGGGGAAAGCTATTTCTGTAAATTTAAATTGTGGAATTCATAATAATTAATTTAAAACATACATTCATCATGAGATAATATTTATTTATTAAAAAGAACACCATTGCTGTATTTCACGGATGTTGTTGTTGTTGTTGTTGTTGTGTAGAAGATGTAGTGTGTTGTATTAACAGTAGTTGTGTTACAGCTTGCTTCATTAAGTTAATACAGTCACTGTCTTTATAGTACGAGTCTAGGCCAGTTTGATTCTCTGAAACACACACACACACACACACACACACACACACACACACACATACACACACACATACATACACACACACATACACACACACACGCATACACATATACACACATACATACACACAGACACACACACACACACACATACACATACACACAAACACACATGCACACACATACACACACAAAACACAATAACATATTCATGTACACACACACACACACATAAACACACACATACACAACATGCATGCACATATACATACACACACATATACAAACACACACAAAATCAAACATATACCCCCACACAGACACACACCCAAGCAGACAAACACAACAAATCTTAGACAATTTAAAAAATATTTAAATGTCTCTATTTTTTCCCTAAGATTTTCTTAAACTGTCTGTTCTGAAGATTTTCATTGTTTCAAAATATTCACATTTTTCCCAGTGAGTCAAATAAACAAAATATAAAAATTTATCAAACGAATGCCAGTTTGTTGAAAGAAAAAAAAAATAAATAAATAAAAATTAAAAAACTTTATATATATTGGGATATTGGAATTGGAAAAAACAAATACTCTCTGTCCTCCAGTAAGATTTGAACCTGACACCTTCTGTTTTAGAAAACAGGAAACATTTAGCTCCTGGTACCTGTTCAGAAAACATGGAATATTTATGCTATGTGTAACCTGAACTAATGACTTGGCTGTTCTGTTTAAAATGTTCATGTTTCCATGGCAACCGAAAGGATAGTATTTTCCATTCAGTAGGAATGTTTTGGGGTTTTTGTAAAAAAAAAAATTCAAAAGACAGTGACTGGATAAGTAATATATAGTAGAGCTTTTCTACACTGAATTTAAATGTAGAGCGTTTTTTTTTGTTGAGCTTTTTCACATTCTTTGTTTCAGAAATGTGGAGAATTTATTATTATTATTATTTTTTTTTTTTTTTTAAATTTTAGAAATGTAAATAACTTTAAAATGGAATAAAAAGGAACGTTTTGAATATATTGTAAACACACACACGTAGAAACACACACATGAAAATAACTATAAATAAATAAATTTTAATAATTATAGTATGTAAATAATAATAATAATAATAATAATAATAATATTTAATAATAATATTCAATAAGAATAATAATGATGATAATAATAATAATGATAATAATATATGATAATAATATTAATAATAATAATATACAAAAATAATGATAATGATAATAATAATAATATAAATAATAAACAATAATAATAATAATAATAAACAATAATAATAATAATAATAATAATAATAATAATAATAATAATAATAATAATAATAATAATAAACAAATAAATAAAGTAATTAACTAACTAAGGTGATGTAAATATTTCTCTTATCTAACAGATCTAAGTAATGAAGATATATTACAGCCAGTATAGGAACTTCACACTAATTGGTAATAAAGCTAATTCCTTCTTTCTAACCTCATTACTCTTAAACTGTTTCATAACAGCAGTTTTTTACTCCCTGGAATCTCAGGTATGCCCATTGCATGCTGGGAAAAAAGCACTGACACTGGCAAGATATAGGTGTGTCTGCCTTTTGGTTTGAAATGTCTGCCATGTCGATAGCAAAATGTTACGTAACTTGTTAGTGTCTTACAGTTTGAAAAGAAATCTCAAAGAGAAAAAAATATAAAAATAACAATAACAACAACAAACACATCATTTTATTTTATATTTTTTGGATTACTTTGATATGTTAATGTTGTTTGCGTTTTTTTGTTTCTGTTGTTGTTGTTGTTGCTGTTGTTGGTGTTGTTGTTGTTGATTTTTTTCTCTTTGTGGATTCTTTTTAATATGTGAGAGAGCTAAAATACTAACATTTGTGAAATGATAATAACATTTTAATTATGCTAAGTATGATAAAAAGTATGATGATGATGATGATGATGACAATGATAATGAATATAATAATTTATAAATGGTTGTTTTACAAGATTTCATTATTTTGTTTTAGATCCAGATTATTTCAAAAGTTGTTTGTAAAAATTTACAAAATATTTAATTAATTAACAAATACTTTGGACATGTACAATAATAATAATAATAATAATTTCTGAGATTTTATATTATTTCTTGTGTACACACATTCACACACAGACACATGTATAATACTGTGTGTATTACATATATGTGTGTGTGTGTGTTTATTTGTCTATGAGAGAGAGAGAGAGAGAGAGAGAGAGAGAGAGAGAGAGAGAGAGAGAAAGGTATAAATATAACTGCAATTATTTTAACCAAATTAAATTTTAAAATATTGTTCTGTACTTAGTATTAAAACAAAAAAACATATAAATGAAATGATTAACATACAGATATATGTAATTTGTAGTTTATGTGAACAACATATCAATATTTTTCATTATTTACTTTATAAAATCAAATTTTAATAAAACAAATGAACCAGAAATAAAAATTATCTGCAAACGAAAGCAAAAAAAAAAAAAAAAATAAAATAACATTTTTTTTCAACAAGAAATTGAAATAAATATCTCTTTTTCAGTGAAAATAATTTTGGTTAAGTAATTTTATAACAAGAAATTTTTTCAGTTAGAAATTCAAGAAATCATTTTTATTCAGTTAAACATTTTACTTAATCAAAATTTTTAATAACATTTTACGAAAGTAAACAAAATTTTTAATAACATTTTACGAAAGTAAACAAAATTTTTAATAACATTTTACGAAAGTAAACAAATACAAATCATCGTATGAACGTCAAAAATTTGGTTAATCTTCTTAGTCGTTTCAAATAACTTGTTATTGTTATTGTTTTGTTTTGTTTTGTTCTTTGAGTGACCAACTGACCAGGGTCAGGGGAAATACTTTAATCTCATGTGTGATTATTTCCCAAACAAACTCTTAATCTGCAACAAATTCCTTTTTTGTTTGAACGTTTTTTTTGCAAATAATAACCGTTACGTTTGAACAATAATCACCTGCAAAACCCAGATTACCTGGTTGCCCTTGGAGATGAGAGGCAGGCCAGTACCTGAGATTAGGCAGACGAAGAAGCCCAGCTTACCTGAGCCTCGTCAATATTTACCTGTGTGACGTAAACATGTGTGTAAACAGACGTAAACAGGGGTAAACAGTGAACAATGGCCGACGTTTTCCAGCAAGATGAATGAGATTAAGTTGAATGGAGTTTGAGAAAATCAATTTAGTTAGTTTTTATTGTTTCAGCTGGGTTTTTTTTTTTTTTTTTTTTTAACCTCTGTCTTTCTCACCTGTTAATCACTATATTAAGATTTATTTATTTATTTATTTTTTTTTTAATGTAAATATTTTTTAAAAAAAATAA
>CM022672.1:33709253-33716753 GCA_012295275.1 Chrysomallon squamiferum | reverse complement strand
TTTTGAATATTCTGATATTTTTTTTATAAATTTTTTTATTTATATATAAACATCACCTTTGTTAGATAAATATTGTTTAATTCCCAGGTATTAACAAAAATAACAAATAAACAATTACTAAACCTATCAGTACAAGTCACTACAATCACACAAACACACATAAAGGATTAATTACAATTATGTCACTCGTTTGATTCAGGTAAAAAATAAAAAAAAACACAGGTGAGATATTGTAAAAGGCTATTTAATCTCTGATTGTTTGCTGACCGGTGTCCTGCGGAAACACCTGTCACAGGTTAATCTCTTGACCAGAGTGGACTGGTCAGTCATTGTATTGGACATTGGAAACGGTGGGAAGTTGCAAAAGTTGGCTTCAGTGTAAAAACGAAACGAGATTGGACACAGACATTAATGCAGCTTCTAGTGGTACAGAGTTTTGTAAATAACGTTCCAAAAAATTATTGATATTTCTTAGAATTACAACAATCCTGGAATAATGTTTTTTTTAAAGTGATCAGTTATTTCCCATTCTAAGTTGAGGACTAGTTGAGTAGTTCTAGAAGTAATTCTAGAAGAATCTCGTCAGGTATTTACAGCTTGTTGGTTTTGCATGGAGCTTTGGTCTTTGTGTCGGCAAGTACATTTATTATTAGTTAATTTTGTGTTTATTGCTTTTATTATTGTTTTTCTCATTGATACTTTATTAATTCTGTTTGTATTTATTCATTTTCATTATATTATAATAATTCACATTACGTTAATATTATCTTACATTGCATTTCAGTATGTTGTATGATACGATATATAATAGTATATTAAATTATTATATTATATTATATTATATTATATTATATATTATTTTTTATTATATTATGTATCGTATCATAATGCACTATGTTACATTACATTATGTTACTCTGTGTTACATTTTATTACATTACATTATTATAACTCACTTTGATAGATACATAAATACCTTTGATGACCTATAACTGTATATAAATAAACCCTTAGCAATGCAATCCAAAATAAGATCAGTTTCAAAATAACTAAAACAAAATAACGCAAAATCCAACTAGAAAAAAAAAATAATAATCCAGATTCCATGAAATTTTAGTATCTGCTGGTACTTGGAAGAGATCCTGGTACCTCCCAGTCCCAATCTCTTATTTCTTACCCAGTCTACAGGCAGTACATTGGTGTGAGTGGTATATATGGTGTACACATGTATCATACTTAAGTAAAATGTTTTAGGATTATGAACCAGTATGAAATGTGCTAATGTTTTAGCAATGAATTTTCTTCTGTGCAGCAGAAGTTATGTTTTATAAAAGTGGTGATTCAGGTTTCTTCTCTGTTGTGTTTGTTGAGAGGTTGGGGATGATATAGCTGTATTTTAGAATCATTAAGTTCTCTTTGTCTGTCTGTCTGTCACTCTTTTGTTGTGGCCCTTTCTCATTCATTTTTATTATACTTGTTTTCTCTTTCTCTCTCTCTCTCTCTCTCTCTCTCTCTCTCTCTCTCTCTCTCATTTTCATTATTTCACTGTTTCAATCTTACTCAGTAATTTATGACTATACTGCTGCCTCCATTACTACATCAGCAACAACAACTACCACTACCACTACTATTACTGTTGTTGTTGATGTTACACACACATACACACACACACACTGACTTACATATACATATATATTTATTATTTTATTTAATTACTCTGTTTAAGGTATTCAAGTGTATCAGTACTTACAACAGAACCAAAACATAAATATTTAAACATTCCTGCATTTTTAATATTTTATTTTATTTTATTTTATCAAGCCAACAAATTAATTACTTCTTTTTTAATAATTAAATAAAAAAAAAAAAAACAATCACATTAAATGTTCTATAATTTCTGCAATTTAGAAACAAAAAATTTGTTATAATGTTACCTCTGACCTGTCTTCCAAATATCTGTTTTAATTAAACCTCAAACTCTACCCTGAATAATTTACCTTATATTCAAAACCAATATTTTTTTTCTTATTTCAGCCACACCCCAGCCACACCCCAGCCACACCCAGCCACACCCTAACCCATCAACTAGGTGATGACCTGTCCCTAACTCCCATATTAGATTCTAAACTAATCATCTCCCTTCAGACATGTTTTAACCTTTTCTGGAAATTTAGTAACAATTTGGCATCTGTTCAGTTTGCTATTTTAGAACAAAGACTGAAGAAAACTGATATGACACCCCCTTCTACCCTCCCATTCCCCTCCCCTTAACCCCCCTTTTGACCTGCCACTGTGCAGATGGTTTATGTTAAGAAATACTTGCTACTACGTTTTTATTGTAATATGTTCTTGACAGCTTGCAAAAAAAATTAGTGTTTTGCTAATCTATCTATGCCACTAGTAGGTGATGTTAGTATTTTTTTTTATTCTCACTTTGTGCACTAGTATGTATTTCTACCCTCAGTTGACTATAGTTTAGTTTTACTTATTTATTTATTTCTGCCTTTTTTAAAGTATTTAATTTATTCCTATCTTTTAAATGATATTATTTTGAGTGATAAAAAAAAATAATAATAATAAAAAATAAATAAATAAATAAATAAATAAACAAATAAGTATAAGAAAGCAGATATGCAAACAAATAAAGATACAAGTAATATTTTATATTGCCTACCTAATTTTATCATCCTTCATTAACTCTTATATTTTTATTCATCCATAAATTTCTAAGTATTTCCTGCATCTTAATTTCCAATCAATACCACCCCTGAAAATTATTTTCAAACTTCCCTTGCAGTTCAGTTAATTATAATCTTCCTTCCTTCTGAATCATTATTTTAAGCTAACATTTTTATTTAATTAACTTGTTAATAAAGGAGACCACACCCACCACACCCCATGACCTGACCCCAGTAATGTAATCACCACAGTAATTTGTGAGTAATTATTTTAATACTAATATCATTATCTCCTAATTAGACTCTCATGTCTCTCAGTAACCTTTGAACTCTCCCCAGTTCATTTGGTTACCACGGTAATTATGTAATACGTCATTGGTTAAACAAAAATGTAAATCATAAATAGAGTTGTCACCCCTGTCCCAGTCAATTGACCTTTCCAGATAATATAGTTGCCATAGTAATTAGCTTGTGAAATTTACTATAAGAAAATAAATTGTGTAATCTTAATACAGTCCTCCTCACAAACCTCCCCCTTGCCCCTCCCCCACCATCAGCCCCATGTGACATCTCTTAATAGGATTGTTGCTATAGAGATTTGTATCATTCAAAAAGTAGTAAATTATTTTAATTAAAAAGTCAAGCTTAATTACTCAGGTGCCTGCCATAACTGAACTTAATACTGTTGACATGTGAAGTAAATGTAGTTAATTTGTTCTGTAATATTTCTTTACTATTTTGTTTATATTTTGTTGTATTATAATAATATATTTAAAAAAAAAATAATAATAATAATAATAATAATAGTAAGAATAATAATAAAAAACAAGGAGTAGAAGGAAAGAAAAAAAAAATTATAATAATAAAATAATAATTTCCTTTGTAAATCTGTAATAATAATTATTATTATTTTATTTTAAATATTGAGAAATAATTAGTATGTTTTACTAAAACTGTTCACCCCTCCACATCTTTTATATCAAGATAATTGCTAAGGTTTGTTTTATTATTATTATTTTTTTTTGTAAATTCTTCTTTAATTTTTATTTTTGCTTTTACTTTATTTATTTTCATGTGTAATTATTAATATTATATATCTTCCTTCCTTCACTTTTTTTAATTCCTCTTTAACATATGATATTGTTTTTTATCATGTGTGTTTAATTAACAAACACTTAGATTTTTGTCTGCTATTTATTGCAACTCCTCCAGAATAACTGTTTGTTTTAATTCTTATATATATATATTATTGTTTGTTTTATTATTTTTCTATTAGTATCTTCTCATGTACCTAGTGCACACCTCTATGAACCTTCCCTACCAGAATAGTTACTAATATTATTTGTTTAATATTTATTAATCAATCTTACTAATTTAACTACTTCAATCTTCTTGTCTTAATTATCACATTAATAAATTACTTTTAGCTGACCGGGCCCACAGTCCCCCTTTTACCACACCCACAGACCCACCCCCCCTCTGGATCTGCCCTGACAGTTTAGGGCCTGGCATTGCTTTAGAGAACGCACGCACACACACACACACACACACACACACAGCGTGCTTACTCAGCAGCTACGCAAGTCCACTCACAGCTCATGGCGGGATTACTGTTACTAAAAATAGCCATCATCTGCTGCCATGACTGCAGCTGAACCCAAACAGGAAATTCAACACTTATCTCTCCTTGGCTCGCTCTTCAGTCGAAGGAGGGGCGAATGTTATTTTTTTCTTTCGTTTGTTTGGGAGTGAAACGCTAGGGGTTGTTTTGTTGTTTTTTTGTTGCTGTTGTTGTTGTTGTTTTTATCACATAATGTGGAACTGACTACCTGAGGTTTGAATTGTTTTGTTTTTACTGGATGATG
This sequence comes from Chrysomallon squamiferum, assembly GCA_012295275.1. Classification (NCBI taxonomy): domain Eukaryota; kingdom Metazoa; phylum Mollusca; class Gastropoda; order Neomphalida; family Peltospiridae; genus Chrysomallon; species Chrysomallon squamiferum. The sequence continues at coordinate 33,712,210 of CM022672.1, read as the reverse complement.
CTGGATGATGCTCTAGAAGTGTGTGCCAGGCTGTTCAAGTCGTTCCAAGGTAAACGTTTTGTGTAGTCAAATAGACTTCGGGATTTTAAATTTTTATTTGAACTCTTTGGTTTTTGTACGTTTTTTACCTTTAGCTTAGAGTGTTGCTTGGAGCTTGTTGTTATTTTTTTTATATTGTCATACAGTGTGGTGAATGTGTGTGTGTGTGTGTGTGTGTGTGTGTGTGTGTGTGTGTGTGTGTGTGTGTGTGTGTGTGTGTCTGTCAGTGTGTGTGTGTCTGTCTGTGTCTGTGTGTGTGTCTGTGTACGTGTGTCTGTGTGTGTGTGTGTGTGTGTATGTGAGAGAGAGAGAGAAAGTGAGTGAGTATGTGTCTGTTATCTTTGTTGTATTCATACATCTTTCAGTCTGTTTTTAAAAATTCCATCATTATAATCATAATAATGTGTGTTTTTTAAGCATTTATATTCTTACTACTTGCTTTGTATAGCAGAGAAAATGTATATGTTATATTTGTGAGTGTCAGTTGTTTTTTATTATTATTGTTTGTTTTATAGCTTATCCTTATAGTGACAGTTATTTATTTAAAAGATGTTAGAATAATAATAATAATAATAATAATAATAATAATATATTATAATTTTTATTATTGTTATCATTATTACTGAACTTGTGTTATAAATCTTTATTATAAAGATCATCATCTTCATCTTCATCATCATCATCATAATCATTACTGAACTTGTGTTAATAATTGTTATGATAAAGATCATCATCTTCATCATCATCATTCCAATATCATCATTTTATCACCACCACCATCACTGTTGTTACAGCTGCTACTACTGCTGCTGCTGTTGTTGTTGTTGTTGTTGTTGCTGTACACGTAACTCACAAGATTTCGTCTGCGACTGACAATGTTATATATTTTCACTGGTAGTTTCTGAAAGCAATAAATCCACTGATTCCAAGCAATGTAAATAATCTTTCTCCACATGCAATCAATATCTTCTCCTTATAATCTTCACTTCCATCACACTGGACTCAGTTTTCTTGTATATGTCACACCAGATGTAGAATACAACACTGATATACAGGATGTTTGCTTTCGGTTTGATGTATACGTTTTCATAAATATGTGTGTGTATATATATTGATATGTCATGTTTATTTAGAAATTACGTTTTGACCAAGCAAATTATGACATTGTTAAAATATTTCTAATTTAATTATATATGATCAAGGAAATTGTGAATTAAATGCACTTTTTGTAATTTATATAATGTATATTTATATATCATTAAGCTAAATTAGGACAATAATGTATTTATAATATAATTATATAATGATCAAGGATTTTTTTTGATATTAGATAAATATTTATAATAGAGTACATTAATACATACTACACAAATTTAATTATCTATCTACCTAATCTATCTAATCTCTCTCTCCATCAGTCAGCTATCTCTATTTCTCTGACCTTTATCTTTTTTCTTTCAGTCTATTTGTTTGTAACAAACAAACACACACACACACACATACACACACACAGATATACGTACATTATATATATATATATATATATATATACACATATACACACACACACATGTATATCTTAATTATGACCAATGAAATAACACAATAAATAAGTATTTCTAACATATGTTTATATATGACCAATCAAGCAAACAAAACATTTATAACATAACACACACACACTTGTCTATAGGACTGACCACGTTACGAGATTCAGTTATAAACATCAGATGAACTGCATCAGGTGCTGTTCCTAAAACAATGGTGCTTTGTTGTCTCAAGTAGTTAACACCTGCTAATTATCTGTTTACCTGCTGAGCCAGGGATGAGCTTTTCTTTGATCTTTCTGCAGTAATCATCACCCAGACAAAGCAAATTGTTCAGTTACCAGGCATCTGTTTACCTCTGCTTTCAGTGAGATACTGAAATGAATGCGAGATTTACAGATTACTGTAATACCTATGTCTTATCTACTGTATTACACATCTGTTTCTGTATTATTTTGGACACTAGGATAATTATACCTGAATGTACTGGCTGTTGGTTTGTTATCTATATATTTTAATACCAAAATGTGACTATAGTGAGATTATAGATGTTGTTAATACCTATGTATTATCTACTGTATTGCACATGCAGTCTGGATTTAGACAATGGGAGAACAGTATCTGAGCATTTTGCCTGTTTGTTTATTATCTGTGTATTTTTATGTGTAGAGTGAGATTTTGAAATCACTGCGACATACAGATATTATATTGACTATGTTACCTATCATATTATACATCAGTTCTGTATTAAGCATCTGTTTTTGTATTTGACCAATGAGATAATACCATATTTATCTACATATTTTATACCTACATGTCTATTTTGTGTGTATACAGTGATATATTGAACTCATAGTGAGTTGCTGATGTCATTTTATCTATACATTATCTACAATACCACATACATATACGACATTATATTAGGACATAAGAAAATAAGTTACATTTTATATATATATATATATATATTCTGTACCTGCATGTGCATTTTCACGTGTAGTCAAACAGATATTGAAATAACTGTGAGATACATATGTCATGTCATCTATGTCTTATCTGCAATGTTATTTGCATGACAGTATATTGAGAAAATAAGATAATTACCTATATATGTATTACCTATATAACGTACAGGTTTTTGTGTGTAGACAGTGAGATATTGAAATGACAATGAGGTACTGATGTCATATTACCTGTATTACCTATGTGATATATATATATATATATATTTGTGACAGTATACTGAGATATCACCTTAAATATTATCTGCATGTACAGTGCACTTGTGGTGATTTTTCTTAAGAAGTCAGTAATGGTTTTAATGAGTGGATCTACTAGAAGGTTTGGATTATTTGTTCTGAGGGAAGATTC
>CM022672.1:33646753-33701753 GCA_012295275.1 Chrysomallon squamiferum | reverse complement strand
ACTGTCATTTAGATTCTAATACTTGTACAATACAGTATTGATTATTAAAATATTCTGCTTTTAAATAGTAACACTCTCTCTCTCTCTCTCTCTCTCTCTCTCTCTCTCTCTCTCTCTCTCTCTCTCTCTCTCTCTCTCTCTCTCTATATATATATAAAAGGAGAATAATTTAAGAATACACACACACACACACACACACACACACACACACACACAATCACATACCTACATACATATTCATGCACATACAGATCTGATATTTCATATAGGCCTACAAAAACATGAGCAAACATAGTTATCTTTTATTAAATTTTTATATATATTTTTTTAAGACAGGAATTTCTGTTATGCAAAATGCTTCAAAATAATTGTATGCATATAAAAATATTGATTTCAGTAAAACTATATATATATATATATATCTATATATAACCTCATTGTTGTTGTTTCTGCTTTGCTAAATACACCTAATTTTAAAAGTCATTAACTGACTCAAAAATCTTGTTACCTGAATATTTCATTCAAGGGTTCAACTGCAGTATGTATATAAATAAATGTCTACTTAACTTAATCTGTATTAATTTCACTGTTTGCTTAAATAATAGGTTTTAAATTTCTGGATTAACATTATATAATGATCATTATTTCTTCACTAAAGACTAAAAAAAAATATTAATAGCTTTTAGTAAGGGTTTGTTGCCTATTTTGTGTGTGTGTGTCTAATTTAATTGTACTGTATTTAAAGGAGGTTTGGGTGTGTGTGTGTGTTTGTATGTATGTATTATCTATCTGTCTGTCTATCTGTACATGTGTGTGTGTGTGTGTTATGCTATCTTCCCTCTCTCTCCTTTAAACAAACAAACACACACACACACACACACACACACACATGAAGGTTTCACTGTAGATGTATTTAAACAAACTGAGATATGTACAGTTAATGAGGGTTTCACAGATGTGTCTAATTAATGAAGGTTTCACTGTAGATGTCTAATTAATGAAGGTTTCACTGTAGATGTCTAATTAATGAAGGTTTCACTGTAGCTATATTTAAACACAGATGTGTCTAATTAATGAAGGTTTCACTGTAGCTGGATTTAAACACAGATGTGTCTAATTAATGAAGGTTTCACTGTAGATGTCTAATTAATGAAGGTTTCACTGTAGCTGGATTTAAACACATGTCTAATTAATGAAGGTTTCACTGTAGGTGTCTAATTAATGAAGGTTTCACTGTAGCTGGATTTAAACACAGATGTGTCTAATTAATGAAGGTTTCACTAGCTGGATTTAAACACAGATGTGTCTAATTAATGAAGGTTTCACTGTAGCTGGATTTAAACACAGATGTGTCTAATTAATGAAGGTTTCACTGTAGCTGTATTTGAACACAGATGTGTGTAATTAACGAGGGTTTCACTGTAGCTGTATTTAAACACAGATGTGTCTAATTAATGAAGGTTTCACTGTAGCTGTATTTAAACACAGATGTGTCTAATTAATGAAGGTTTCACTGTAGCTGTATTTAAACACAGATGTGTGTAATTAACGAGGGTTTCACTGTAGCAGTATTTGAACACAGATGTGTCTAATTAACGAGGGTTTCACTGTAAACTCTGAGCTCCCAGTACAGTATTACACAGAGCAGTATTACACAGTGCGGTATTCAACACTGGCCTGTCACTTCCTGACCCAGTCAGTCAGAACACAGGTTCACAGTGTACAGGCAGAGAGAGAGAGTCTGAAACACAACAAACACAGGTAAATACTTTAACTTCAATACAGGTGGGAGGTTTTCTTGTTTTACCTGTAAGTGTTTTGATGGGCTTGAGTGAGGATAATAGAGAGAGAAAGGAAGAGTTGGGAAAACATGTATCTTTGTGTATACACAAACATACACAGAGAGACAGACAGACAGACAGAGAGAGAGAGATCATGCAATACATGTAGGTATGCTTAATGTTTATATAATTTTATTGCTTTGTTGCTCTCTCTCTCTCTCTCTCTCTCTCTCTCTCTACACATACACACTTAATTATGCACACAGATATGTAAAATTGTATATAATACATATTTGTTTTCTCTCTCTCTCTCTCTCTCTCTCTCTCTCTCTCTCTCTCTCTCTCTCTCTCTCTCTCTCTCTCTCTCTCTCTCATACAGACACAAAGACAAAGGCACAGCTATGTGAAATTGTAATACATATTCCCTTTTTCTCTCTCTCTCTCTCTCTCTCTCTCTCTCTCTCTCTCTCTCTCTCTCTCTCTCTCTCTCTCTCTCTCTCATACAGACACAAAGACAAAGGCACAGCTATGTGAAATTGTAAAACTTATTCCCTTGCTTTCTCTCAGTCTCTCTTTCTGGTATAAACAGACATAAAGTCACAGTACACAGATATGTGTCATTGTATGTAATACACATTTCCTTGGTTTCACTCTCTCTCTCTTTGTTTGTCTGTCTGTCTGTATCTGTCTATCTAATCTGTCACTTTCACCCCTCCCCTCTCTCTCTTTCTGTCTCACAAAAACACGTGTACATAATCTGTGTGTATAATCTGTGGAGGAAATCTGCAGTGAAGGATTAGATTATAGCTGATAAAACTTGAAAACACTCTGTGACGTCACAGTGTTATGTAACTCATTGTAAAAGTGTGAACACTTAGTTTCACAATGGTGTCATGTAGCAGTATCACATTGTAAACTGTTACTAATGTAACACACACACACACACACACACACACACACAGATATACACACAGACATACACACACACAGACAGAATCACATACACACAAACACAGAGGCAATGCATGTTCATAAATAAGATACATGTACACATACTTATATACACACATACATACATATTAATAACACACACATGAACACACACACAACACAAACACCTTCATATATACACATTTATTTATCCATACATTTATACATACAAAAGCATATATGTACAAATACACACACACAACACACAAACATAAACTCATATATACATACACACACAGACACAAATATATACAACCAACCTCATACTTTTAAACAAATTCTGTTCTAACGTTCCTGCATTTCATTTCTAAAGCATTTCTAAAGCATTACCAATTTTCTCTGAGTCACATGTGGTATAAATCTGTTACATGCCAAATGTCCAGTCATTTGCATAATTAATTCTCATGGTCATTTACAATTCAGGCCAAACATTTGTTACCAGTGTGGTCAGAAGATTTATGTGAAACTTAATTAGGTTTGTTTATTAAGCAGATAAAAATTAATTATAATTCAGTAGACAGATTAACTCTTAAGCTGATTTAGTGTTGAAACTTTTGTTTTACAAGGAATATGTTTCTAATGCAGCAAGAGTGGTTTTTTTTATAAACATTTTCTTATAGCTTATAAAAAAAATAAAAAAAATGGTTAGAAAAGTTTAATAGAATCCAGTTAATGCTTATATCTTTTTTATTATTATTTTTGTATGTTGATTTGATGTCAGTTGGTTGCAGAATCATTGTTTTATTTTTATGTTTTGTAATACCAAATATTCATTGATGTGTGTGTGTGTGTGTGTGTGTGTGTGTGTGTGTTGCTAAATACCATGGTTATTGTTTCTAGTTGGTTATATATAATGTATGATGTATATATGTATGTATGTATGTATGTATGTATATATGTGTGTATGTGTATGTATGTGTGTATGTGTATATATGAGTGTATGTATGTATGTATATACCTATATAAATCTATATATATTTATAAATATATGATATGTTATTGAGTATAAAGTACAAAACACTTTCCCCTGACTTGTCACTTAGTTTTGTTGTTTCTGTATTTAGCTCTGTTATATGAATTACACACACAGACACAGAATTCATTAGCCGATCCTGAAGTGTTTTGTCCTGAAAACTCATTTTTGCATTAGCAGCATGGAAACCCAAGAGATTAGAGCCAGGTTATTCCAGCTCTCCAGTTTTTCATTACTTTGTCTAACGTCTTTCTGACACGAAACATTCAAAACCTGTGAATTGTTTAACCACATGGCATTCACACATTCAGCTTTTTTCATGTCTTGTTAGCAGAACTGAAAACTTTGTTAAGCTGATTACAGTGTGCTAGGTTGAGCAATGTACTAAATTGATAACAGTGTACTAAATTGATAACACAGTACTAAACTGATAGCTGTACTAAACTGATAACTGCACTAAATTGAAAACTACTAAATTGACAACAATGTACTAAATTGATAACTGCACTAAGTTGATAAAAGTGTACTAAATTGATAACAATGTACTAAATTGATAACAATGTACTAAATTGATAACTGCACTAAGTTGATAAAAGTGTACTAAATTGATAACAATGTACTAAATTGATAACAATGTACTAAATTGATAACAGTGTACTAAATTGATAACAATGTACTAAATTGATAAAAGTGTACTAAATTGATAAAAGTGTACTAAATTGATAACTGCACTAAATTGATAAAAGTGTACTAAATTGATAACAATGTACTAAATTGATAAAAGTGTACTAAATTGATAAAAATGTACTAAATTGATAAAATGTACTAAACTGATAACAATGTACTAAATTGACAGTGTAGTAAACTGTTAAAACTGGGATTAAACTAATAACAGATTACTCATACTCAATAAACAATAATATTTAAACACTATATATATATATATATATATATATACACACACACACAGATATATTTAAATTTTCATGTTATCAGTCTATCATGATAAACATATCTTCAGTTCAATCAGTAAAAAGAAAAAACACACAGAAACTGTTTTTTAAGTTTCCAACTGCAAGTGAACTCTGCTGATTTCTATCTGTTAAGCTATAAAGTGAAGGCCATGCTAGGAGTCACATGTCACAATTCATTTATTAGTAGATGTGATAACATCACAGAACCCCAGTTATCACAAACTGTCACTTTTTAACACTGCAAAATGTAAGGAAGCCATTTTCTGCACCGGAAAATTTAACACATGGCATTCATTACATAATGTTTTTTTTTTTTTTTTTTTTTTTTTTTTTTTACAGCATAATTACCACCATATTTTTCTATCTACTTCATAATCACTACTTCATAATCTCTACTTCATAATGAATGTGCATTTGACAGGAAGGCAAGAGTTGATCATTTCAACTGACAGCTGAGATATGCTGATGTTAGGTGTCATAAACTCATTCTTTTCAATACATTTTTTTTTGTTTGGTTGTCATGGTGATGTATAGAAGGGTATACACTGAGCTGCCAGTTACAGGGTTAATGTTGTTACTGAGAAACAAGGGACAGTTGATGTGTGTACATTAATATACATACCACTAAGAAATAAGTTACAGAGCTTTTGGTTAGAATGGGAAAAAGGTTAAATCAAGCTCGTAATAAATTAACCATATCTGAAATCCAATCCCAGTATTATTTTATAATGTATTTGACATGTACCAGAAGAAAAAAAAAACCTCTAATATAACAATTGTGATATATTTGATATAACATTCATATTTGACAACTGTAAGAAATTTATCATCATACTGTGCTTTTCACATTTAATACTTCATAAATTAATTCACACATTTACCTTTATACTTCATAACTTTAAAAATGATTATGCTTTCACATTTACCATTATACTTCATAACTGTAAAACTTGTTATACTTTCATATTTACCATTATACTTCATGACTGTAAAAATTATTGCATTTACTATCATATTTCTGACATGTGAAAAATTATTGCACATTTTACCATCATACTTCATAATTATAAAAAAAAAATCATTTATTTCATTTACTATCATAACAGTAAAAAAAAATAACTTTATTTAACATTTACCAGCATATTTCACAACTGTAACAATTGCATCAATTACAGACAGAGAGAATATACCACAATGTTGTTTAATGAACTCTATTTTGTTTTGGGTAAAGTATCTTTAAAAAAAAAAAAAAAAAAAAAAAAAAAAAAAAAAAAAGCAAATGAAGAGAAATAAAAGAATAAGAAAAAAAAAAAAAAAAAATTGTTATCAACCCCAGATTTTTGCAACAGTACTGCTAGAACGCAAATTACCATCACTGCATTTCAAATTGACTTCATTAAACTGCTGGTTATCTGAGAACTTCGCACCTCTCGGACGGAGACTTCACTGGACTTCACCACACATCTTTTATCAGTCACCTGCTGCTTCATATGGATCAGTTTTTCTCATCTGGAATTACAAAGATTCCATTTTAAAAAAAAATAAAAATTTATATATATATTTTTTAAAATTCAGATCAATATAACACAACAAAGGAGAGAGCTCGGAACGGGAGAAAACACCTTTGTTCTATCAAGCAACCTGAGTCCACTATAATTAACACTGACCTCTGTCCACTGTAAGTATTGACCACAATAATTGTAAATTATTTTGTGGTCAGCACTGCCCCCCCCGCCCCCCACCAGTCTTCCTGACAAGACAACAGTTAGTTCAGTGTTAGGTTTGAAAGTAAAAGGATTGATTTGGTTTCAGGGACAAGAAGTGACCACTGGTCAGTTTTAAGTGGACAGTGGTTATAGTTCAACACTTGTCTGAGCTCTGTGTAAGCTTAACTCTTTTTCTTTCTTTTTTTACTTTATTATAGTGAGATTTTAGCTTTATGATAGTGAGATTTTTTACTTTATTACATATGTAAGAGTTTTACTTTATTACAGTGAGATTTTTGCTTTATGACTGTTTTTTGCTTTATGATAGTGAGATTTTTGCTTTATTTTAGTGAGATTTTACTTTATGATGGGAGATATTTTTATGTTAATGTTGATTTTTTTACTTTTTTATTTGATTATGAGATTTTTTATTTTTTATTTTTTGCTTTATGGCAGATTTTTTTTTTTTTTTTTTTTTTTTTTTACTTTATGATAATAAGAAGATCACATATAAATGACATTTTACTTTATGATTATGTGAATTTTTGCTTTATATCTGAGATTATTTTTACTTTATGATATGTGAGATTTTTTATTTTACTGTTAATTATTCTTGCCATCAGTAGTATTTACAAGTAATTAACATTTTTCAAAACTCCTTAAATTTAAAATTTTAAATAAGTCACAAATGAAATTTCGCTAAATTATAAATCTTACTTGTTACAATGATGATTCAAATGATTTATATAAATAAATAAAAAATAGACAGATTAGATAATTGAGGAATTTTGCACAGATTAAGCTCTAGTATTTCAAATGCAACATCAAAGATGAAGATTTATACATTAATACATTTATACCTCAGCCTAAATTTAAAAAATATATTGAATTTCAATAATTGTTTACAAGTTAGTACATATTTTTATTGTTTTATTATCTGGACTAGGATGAAAAATGAGAACACATCTGTCAATCAGTTACTGGCTGTTTATTACACACTGTGACATAATATGTGTTTATTTAACAGCTTGTAATAACAAACATTTTACTAACAAGTGTGAAATTCCAGGTCTTTGTGAAGTGAGATGTCACTCCAGTACATTCCATTTGATTGTTGTTTTTACAATACAGAGCAAACTGAATCGGTTGACCTACTTATGTATTCAAAGTGATGCATTCAGATCAAATTAAATCCCAAAATAATAACATCAACAATAATAAATAAATAAATAAAAAAATAAATAATAATAATAATAATAATAATAATAATAATAATTTTTAAATAAAATTATTTAAAAATAAACAACATTGTGGTATATTCTCTGTGTCTGTAATTGATGCAATAATACCAGTTGTAAACAGAAAAGCCAAAATAGTAGTTGTGAAAATAGTATTAACAATATTTATTAACTAAAAATACTAAAAATATTAAATAAACAACAATAAATAATACCAGTTGTAAACAGAAAAGTATAAACTGTAGTTGTGAAAATAGTATTAACAATATTTATTAACTAAAAATATGAAAAATATTAAATAAACAGCAATAAATAACACCAGTTGTAAACAGAAAAGCCTAAGTTGTGGTTGTGAAAGTAGTATTTTTGTTTCTTTGTAACATCCTTCCTTCAAACAACACCCTGATCACTGACGTGAGCAGACAATTGGTTTACTTCCTATCATGTAACAACTGAGTACAACTCATACTTGTTTTCTCTCAGCAAGGAGGAAGTTGTACCATCTTTGTACCATAGTCATTAAAAATACAACTGATGTAAGTTTTAATACTGTTCATTCAGATACGTGTACCGTTAATTTGGTTACAATGGTTGTATTGTAATTTTAATTATGTGTATTAATTCAAATATTTGTAGTTTGTGCTATAGCTGTGTTGTAAACTGAAGAATATGTGTTAAATTATAATTAAATATTTGTAATTTGTACCATTGTAGTAACATAGTTGTACCCATGATTTTAAATAAACTATCGTTTTAAGTATTAAATTATGTTAATTCAGACTTGTGTAAATTTACAAACATTATATATCTTGATGTATATTTATACATTTCTAAAGTGGTAGTTTTAAAAAAATCTAAATACATAGCTTGTAAATATCTAAATACATAGTTTGTAAATATCTAAATTTTTGATTATTAAATACCTTGTAGATTCTAAATATCTAAACTTGTAGCTTTATGGATAATTACATCTGCAATTTTAATATTAATATTATTTTATTATCAGTTTATTTTATTTTTTTAATTTTGATAATTTCTTAATGATACAAATTGTTTGTTTTTTTGCTTGCATATTTAACACACACACACACACACACACACACACACACACACACACACACACAGAGATAAACAGACAAACAGTCATACACATTTGTTAGTTGTTACAATACTATAGCCTTCAATACAAGAATAGTAAGAAATTTATTATGTTACCTTTATTTACAACTCTGTGCATGTATTACATCTATATCTGTATCTGTATCTATCTATATATCTATATATATATATATATATACGTGTGTGTGTGTGTGTGTGTGCGTGCGTGTGTGTGCATGTGCATACACGCGTTCATGTGTGAGAGAGATGTATGGTATGTTATGTGATATATGACTGGCTACTGGGAGACTGAAGACAGGCACATTGTGGTCATTAGCTGTAATTGATGTTCACACTGGTTTCAACAGAGAGAGAGGAGTCAGGGTGAAAACAGGGAGTAATTTCAAATTTGTTCATAGTGCGCTGTGGTTTTTCTGAGAATACATTTCTGAGAATACAAGTAGGTTTTGAGTTGACTTTTCTTTTTCTTTTTTTCAGTGGTTTCTTGTCTTTTTTTATTTGCTTGTTTTTATTATTGCTGTTTTTGTTTATTTATGCTGGTTTTTTTGTTGTTGTTTTTTAATTGTAGATAAATGGAGGTCAGTTATTGTATGTAGAACATTTCTTAACTGTCATCAGTAGAACCTATACAGTGAGAAAGCAAATAGGTTTTGGTTGTACTTATTTGTTTAATTTATTATTATTAGTGTTATTGTTATTATTATTTTATTATTATTAATATTATTATTGTTATGATTATTATTATTATTATTATTATTATTATTTGTTTTATTTTTGTTTTGATTGTAAACAGTTAAAAAGTCAAAAGTTAGTTTATGAAATCAGTAGGAAGAATATATTTTCACTTTCACATTTTATTTAATAACATCTAGAATATATTTAAAAAAATTCTACCATCATTAGAACTCACTAGTTCATTTTATTGTGAATTTGCTGCATTTGTTTATCATTAGAATTGACTGGTCAGTATATTTGTTTATATATATATATATAATTCTCACATATATGATGTAGACAAGTAAAATATAGAGAATTAATTCATACACTGATTATTTCTTTCATTGAAGAACTTTAATGTGAGGGTAATAGAGATATCCATCACTATTGATAACTGGTTTCAAGGAGTTAATGGCTAGAACGTAAAAGAAATCACAACTATCCACTGACAAGCATTGATCCACAGTCTTGTCACTCCTCAGTCACCTTGCTGTAAATAGACATATGTGTTGTACTTTTAAGTGGTTTTGGTGATAAATTGTAAATGTATGTGATCAATCACTAGCTGTCACCTGCCATCATTGGCAGTTGTCTGGCTAATGTCAGTAACATACCGCAATGAACCAGTTATCACTGATTTTAAAATGAAACAGGGTCAAACTGATATTAAGATAATTTAGGTCTAGCTGATTTCAGTAACAGACCACAATGAACCCATTATCACTGATTTAAAATGAACAAGGTCAAACTTTCATTAAGAGGATGTTTAAGATACTGAAATCAGCTAGACCTAAATTAACAGACCACAATGAACCACTGATTTAAAATGAACACGGTCAGCTGTTTATGATAATAATGTAGGTCTAGATTTTAGTAACAGATCTTAATGAAGGAGTGTAATCATTGATTTAAAATGAGTGGTTTATTACAGAGAATGTTCAAATAATTCCATTTAAATATCATTTAAGCTCCATTATTTCTGTTAGGAATGGAAATTTTGGATGACAATCCCCAGCTTACCAAGAATCTGCAGTTTTATGTTTAAATCTATTTTTAACTTTATGATTCTACATAATCAAGATTTTATTATCTTTTTTTTTGTTGTTGATGAAAATGCCTCAAAAACTGATTGTACATTGTAGATCTGTACATTTTAATATCAGATTAATCTGCTTCCAAATAAAAATAAAAACTCTTTAATATTTATTAATGACTGTAAGAGACCACAGAGGGAGCCATTGATAAAATCCATTCATTACACACTGACACTAATAACAATGACAGGCCACAATGAACCTATTCCCACTGACTTAATATTGTGCAGAATGATTCAGACCAATATCTGTAACCGTCCGCAATGAACTTACCATTGATTAAGATGGGACTGATGAATTTCAGTAACATACTTTTACTGAAATCAGTAATAAACGACAATGAACCCAGTTCTGCTCAGTGGGACGTGACTGATTAATGTTGGTAACAGACCGCAATCAACCTAGACATAACAGTGAGTAGTAGTAAGTAGTAGTAGTTGGATGACTAATTCCCGTAACAGACCACAATGAACCAAACGCCTGTCGTTAGTATCATCTACAGAACTAATTGAATATTCATTAACATTCGGTATCCTAGGCAATGCACAGGTCAGTTGACAATTGTGGATCTGTGAGTTATTAGATCAATACCCGGTGAAAGACACTGGGAAGTACTGACATCTGTATGACCCTGTCAAACACATCTTTATCACACTGGTGTGTCTTGTTTTATTAAAAAAAATCAGCTTAATCTCAAAATAAATGTTTTGATTTTTGTTTTGTTGCGTAAAACAATGTGTAATTCCATCAGTTTATATATTAACAGATATCTGAAAGTATATACCTGAAGGTATGTAATACTAATGTATTAATGCATGTCTTAAAGTGAAGTATGTAATTCTGTACATTTATGACTTATATATGCAATTGATATAATATACCTGAAGGTATGTAATACTGTATATTAATACATGTCTTAAAGTATGGTAATATATATATATATATAATTCTGTAATTCTGTACATTGTCTTATGTGTATTACATGATACTGTATAATACATAATATTAAGACATACCTTAAGATATATGATACTGTACATCATTAACAAATAACAGATATCAGAAAATACGTGACACTGTATAATATATACATATAATAAATATGTTATAGTATACAATTAACAGGTGTATGAAGGTATGTACAACACAGGTGAAGGTTTACAAGTCACTAAGAACTGTCAGTCAGTCGGTGTGTGGTATTGATCCTGTCAGATTTCTAATGAAGTGACTCACTCACTCAGGTATTGATGTGAGCTGGGACAGGACAGTTGACTCAGTTGACTCAGTTAGTTAGTTAGTTAGATACTTAGTAGTGTAGTGACTCAGTCAGACATCATTCTAGTATCTTCACCAACTAGTACTAGTTTGTCAGGGTTTATGTGCTTTAACGTTACTTGCTAGTTCAGTGTGTGAATATGTTGAAACCAGGTGTTTCGTGTATTTCTGAAGGTTGATTATATGGATTATATATGTTTCAGAATATGAGTATATATATATGTAGGTGGTGTTTATGCAACATAGAAAAAAGGATATACAGTGTTTGTTTCTGACTATAAGTATTAAGGTTCAGTTATATGAGATATAACACGTGTTTTATAACTTTCAAGTACAAGTGTTTTGATGTACATTGTGTATGTTTGAGTATTAGTACCAGGAGTTTAGTATTCTGATGGATATTCAATCTGTGTGTATTTGTTTGACTGGTAATACTAGTGATTATAGAATGTGGATATATAAGGTGGGTTTAGTATTAGCAGTTTAGTACACATAACTTTTGTTTCATCTGATTTACAGTACTAGTATTTCAGTGTATGGATGTACTTTGTCTGTTTTTGACTATTGGTGCTAGTGGTTCTGTTGTCTAAGTCAAGTTTCTCTGTGTTTTGTTGTCAGTATTGATTCAGTGGATGTATGTAAAGTCACTCTTTGTTAATCTGGAGATAAGTAAACATCCTAACCATTCACAGGCTTGCTTTTTCAGACAGGTGTTAATTTTGTGTTTTCAATTTTGATGGCTTCACATGGAAAAAGATGTTTTTTTAAAAAGATAACAATGTGATCATTATTTTTGTTCATTTTCTTTGACATTTTTGTGAGGAGGAAGAAGAAAAAAAAAAAAAAAAAAGATTTAGATTATTTTCTGTGGTTTGTGAATCTGCTTTTGGGAATATATTTTTTCAGAACTGTTGTGAATGGAGAATTTTATAAATCTTTTAAAGTGATGGATCATTGCATCTGAAGATTTGTATACGATTTGATGTAGCATAATGAATTTGTGTACAAGTTTAAGGTGATTTTTAAAAAAAAACATTGTTAGTTGATAATCTGGATGATTAAGTTTAGCTAAATTAATTAATTAATTATCCTCAAAATATATTTGTTTTCTTCTTCATCTTTTTCATTTTTTTTCTCAGTAATATAAAAATACTAATATTAGGTTTTTTTAAATTAAAATTGTGTTTATTTTTAACTGTTGTTAATAATGATTTACTAATTAATCAATAATCTAAACATTTTATTGAAATATTTGTTTTCGTATTTTCTGTAGCTGGTTACTGATTTGTTATTTTAATTTATTACTTCTAGTTTTATATATATATGTTTTATATATATATATATATATATATATATATATATATAAATAGAACAGTAAGGGGAAGGAAATTGTTTTAATTTACAAATAGAAAATGCATTGTCTAGTTTGGCTATTGTTGCTGTGTTTATGAATAAAAACGCAGTAGCAGGTTAACACACAGTAATCTAATACCAATAATTACGTATTTCTTTACCTTATTGTCTCTGACGTCAACTTATTTAACAATGTGTAATACATATTATAACATAGTTTCTGTGTACTTTGTTACACACTATGTAGTAATAAGAACCTAGGCAAACAAGCTAATCCTATTACACTGTGCAACAGTTTAATACTTTTATTCCTTGTAATATTTTCTTACATTGGCTTTCTTTAATGCGTTGCTTGTTCATTTATTGGTCAAATTTTCAGCAATATTATTTATATTAAAACTTTTTATTTAAAAAACAACAACATGTATTTTGAGTTAAGATATACTAAGATTTAGACTTTAATTTCTTTAACAGTTCATTGGTTCATTGATTAAATTTTCTATAAAAGTATTAATGTATTTTATTCTAAAAAGACAAATATTTAAGCTAAGATCTATAGAGATTTAGAATCTCTATTCCTTTAATCTTCATTACTTCATTTTGATGAATTTTTCTACAAAGGAATTAATATTAGCAAAACTTACTCTAAACAGACAAATAGTTTGAAATAGGATCTAGAGAGATTTGATAGTAATTTTTTTAAAAATAATATTTTTCAGCTTGTGTTTGTTATCAAACTCTCACACATATACAGTTTCATATATTTAATTCAAAAAATAATACTTATTAGCTTGCATTTATTTATTATCAACCACTGACATATACTGTTTTGTGTATTTAATTTAAGAATAATATGCTTCAGTTTCGCATAAGCGTTTTGTAGATTCAGTATTTCTTTCACATGAACTCACATTTCTCAGAACCGACTAAAGTTTCTCATGATTTTTCTTGTTTTGCTGGGTTCCTGCTGGTTTTGTGTGTTTTTCTAGTATTGGTCTTGTTAACAAGGATGTGAAACTTGATCATTTCAACCTGTAGACTTGAGTTAGCATTGACCATTAAACAAATACAGTTCTACACCCATTTTTAAACTAACACTGGAGAAAACGTTAAAACCATCAACACCAGCTAGAAACTTCATTAGACATCAGTAAAGTTGATCAGACATCTCTGAACCTTATCAGAACCTTATCAGACATGTCTAAATCTTATCAGACATCTCTAAACCTCATTAGAAACGTCTAAAATGAGTCTCATACGACACGTCTAAGCATTATTTATCACCACTGTCTAAACATTATTAGACATTTATCTAAACCTTGCTATCTCATCGGACATTATTGGACACGTGTCTAAATGTTATTAGACGTATATAAACCTAACCAGACCTGTCTGAAACTTATACCATAATAATACCATACTAAATTGTCTTAACAACATAAACTCGTCTGGTTGCACCTATCTCAGTCTCTCACTCTCACCTCATAAATTCATCTGCTCACACTTCAGATTAAGCTACATTTTTTTTTTTACACAAACCTTGTACCTGACTCACTGGCTCATCATACTCAGTGTTGCATTCAACAGCTGGGACTGAGCTGTCTGGTGTAGAATTTCCCCAATAATACAGCTTCTTATCTTGAGTTGTCTGGTGCCGTCTGATGTACACAGTGTGTGAAAGTTTTCACAGTATCGTGTCTTTTTCTTTATTTTATTTTAAAATTTTTATAATATTTTTTTTTTTTTTTTTTTTTTTAATTTTTAATAATTTTATTTTTTTTTTTTTTTTTTAAGTCTTGAGGTTCTGTTTTTTAACACTATTCTTGTCAGAGTGTTAGTTAAGTGTGTATAAAAATAGAACTAGTTCAGGAATTGATTACAGAGGGGTATCCCTGTCGTGGTATTTTGACAGTTGTTTGTCTCTGATGTAATTGTGTGTTTATGTGTAGTTTTGTATTTCTGTTCTGCTGATCTTGAGAACTAAAACATCCACAGACACATTGTTTCAAAAACTTTTTTTTTTTTTTTCCTTGTTTCATTCCTCTTTTGCCTTTCTTGTCATTCTTTCCTTTGTTTCTTCTCCTTCCTTCCTTTCTCTGTCCTTATCTTTATTCCTTCCTTTAATTTCTGTTTTCCTTCCTTATGTTTTAAATTGTTTTTATTTCTTTCTCAGTTTCAGTACTTTTCCTCTTTCTCTCTTTCCTTCTTTCTTTCTTTCTTTTTCCATCCATTTTTTTTTTCTTCTTTCATTCAGTTTTTTCTCCCAGTTGATTCATGGTTTGAAGACTGTAAATAAATACTCAGTGGGGAACAAAAACAATGAATAATATCTTTTAATTGTCTCTCTTTGGTGATGTATTTTTTTCTGAGCTGTTTGAAGTTTTCAGTGACTCAGTTTCAAGTGACCTTACACTCTTAACAACTGACTTCAGTTCAAAACCATTCTTTCCTGTAATTCTCTTAGGAACTGCTTTCAGGAATATAGATAGCCTTGGGTACCATAACCACTCTGATGAAAGATGTTATGTACTTGAATTACACTGGTCAACCTGTTTTTTTATATATATATATAACTATTGATTCAATACTTTATGTGACAATGTATTGGTGGATTTTTAAATGGCGGTCTAAGGTTTTTGATTCAGTGGAATTTTTATTATTATTATTATTTTTTTAATCTGTTTTTATATTTTTTATTTATTTATTTTTTTGTCTGAGGATTCTGGTTCTCCAAAAATGATTTTTTATTTTTTATTATTTTATTTAAAATTTTTTAAAATGGTTTTATAATAGAAAAACACACTGTTTTGTTACACCACTCTCAGTATTTTAACAAAACGCTGTATTTAACTAACTAAATATTTAGTAATATCTGTTATCAAAGAGAGAGAGAGAGAGAGAGAGAGAGAGAGAGAGAGAGAGAGAGAGAGAGAGAGAGAGAGAGAGAGAGAGAGAGAGAGAGAGAGAGAGAGAGAGAGAGAGAGAGAGAATCAGAATGTATGAGAAATCTTTTCTTAACATTTATTCAAATTACTTCTTACTTTTACCACCCACCTATGCTATATTTAACTGCATTTAAGGAAACAAAGTTTGTCTTGTGTTAGGATGGATTGATTAGTAAAGTCTGGTGGTCTCCAGTAATAACTGAACTCTTCTGCTTGGAAGAACACAAAAAAAAAAAAAAGAAGAAGAAAATTAAAGTTGAAAGGACTGAACTACTGGACAAATCCCTGCAGCTAGAAAAAATGGCCGACTGAAGATGGATGTGTTGTTTGGTCTTCTGCTTTGTCCAATCAGGTTCTCTGAGATTCTTCTTTGTACAGTTTGTTTCTTTTTAGTCCCTGTGCCAAAATTCATAATGCAACTGATTTCAAACATGTTGAAGTAATTTACTGTTTTGTTCCAGAGATAATCTAATTATAAATATCTGTTGAGGAGGACATGTTGTGTTAGAGAGTGTAAGTCTGTCTGTCTGTGTGTGTGAGTGTGTGTGTGTGAGTGTGTGTGTGAGAAAGAGAGAAAGAGAGAGGGGTTTAAAAAGCAAATACTCTTTCTGATACCATATTTGGTTTCAATACTTTTTAACTTATTACTTCTGAAATTATTTTAAAATTTTTTAGAAAGAAGAAACTATTAATGATTGTATCAAGACATCATTTTAGCTGCCTCTTATGTTTTGCTGTTCCCACATTTTGTAGGCACAGTGTAAAAATAACATTGTATTTAACCTCGTTTAGCGTGTCATACATTTGTTACAAACATCCAGTTAATCAATTAGTTTTATTTTGGTTGGCATGGAGTGTCAGTATAACTTGCACATTCGTATTGTGTGCATGTCATCGAATATGTGAATTGTGATATACAGTGATATACAGGTGCATTTATAGTAATTGTGTGTGTGTGTGTGTGTACAGGTGTGTTTGTAGTGTGTGTGTGTGTGTGTGTGGGTGGAGTGGTGTGTGTGTGTGTGTGTGTGTGTTGGTGTGTGTGTGTGGGTGTGTGTGTGTGTGTGTGTGTGAGATGAGGGAGAATGAGTGAGAAAGAATTCATTTACATTTTAATTTAGTAGAGTATTATTATTATTATTATTATTATTATTATTATTATTATTACTATTGTTTTTATTATTATTACTCTTACAATTATTGTTATTATTATTGTTATTTTATTATTACCTTTACTATTACTGTTAATATTGTTATTGTTGTTCTTATTATTATTTCAACAAATCATTATAAGCTACATAAATAACTAACACTGAATCTTTGCCATCTTATTTCTCCAATGATCTCAATCATTTTCCCACACAGGATGCAGAACATACATGCCATCCTATCCTATCTTGTAAATCCTGAACAACAACAAAAAAACAAAAACAACCCACCAACACATCCTTTTCTGCTGTTCCAGGAATTGTTGCTACATTCCAGGAGTGGTTGCGACATCGGGGAAGACAGTCGTTCCTCAACCTTTACTAACAATAAAGTCTCGTCTCTCGTTGCAGGTCGCTGATCAGCTCGCGCATTCAGACGTCGCGCTCCCATGAGTCTTTGCTCACCTCGCCTTCCAGCATGCACTCCATCGACCTCACTGCCCCCGACCTGGAAATAAAACCTCTGCACAGCAGCATTCTGGGACAGGACCACTGTTTTCAGGTGTCGACTACGCACGGCAGCAAGTACATTTCCTGCAGGACGTCGGAAGAACGGGATAAATGGATCGACAGGTAAATTTGTGGTGAAAAATGTTTTTGAAAAAAAAAAAGAGACAAAAAAAAAGAAGAAAAGAAAAAGAAGATATTAAATAAATTATCTAGAAAGTCTGTGTGTGTTTGTGTGTTATACATTTTTTATTTTTTAGAATTTTTGAATTTTTTTTATTTTATTATTTTTTTTTATTATTTTTTATTTTTTTTTTTGGACAGTATACATCATTTGTTGTAAATTTGGAAAAAAAGAAAAGAAAAGAAGAAAGTATATATGTCTACGCTTTTTGAAATAATTTAGTTTAATTTCTTTATAGAATTATTTTATTTTGTTATTATTATTATTTTTTGAATAATAATAATAATGGTAATAACAACAAATAACAGAAATAAAAAAAATAACAGTAATAAAACTAATAATCACAACAATAGCAGTAAAACTGTGAAAACAATAATAATTCCAACAACAACAACAACAGCAACAAAAACAACAACAATAATAGTAATAATAATAACAACAAAAATTCCTCTCACCAGAATATTTTAAATTTTTAAATTTCAGTTTGCGAAGAACAGTCCAACCAAACCAGGAGCAATGTCGAAGAGCAGACAACTCTCTGAAAATTTGGATACAGGAAGCCAAAAATGTACCTTCAAAAAAAAAGTAAGTATCGTACTACATGACATTAACTCTTTGTTTTAAATTCTATTTATCTATTATGTTCTATAAGCTGAGAGAATCGGTCCAGTGGTGGGATTTGAACAGGTGACTGACTCACCATGCCCCCCCCCCCCCGAGGGCAGTTCAACTTCAGTAAATGTACATACATGTTTTCGTCACTCTGTTTGACATTTTACAAGATGTATGATTAGAAAAACAGTTAGTGCACAGCTGGAAAGGGCAGAATGTGTGAGAACACACAAAAGATATTCAGGTACTGAAGAGTATTCACAGGTTTAAGCTGTAGAGGAAATTAGCCGGTTTTGCTTAGAGTGTGCACAGTGAGGCTGATGTATTAGGATTATTGTTATCTTTTTTTGTATTCTCCGAATAAATAAATAAATAAATAAATAAATATTTCTTCTGTTAAGAAATAATATTATTTATTTAGTTAGTTAGTTATTTGTTTATTTACTGATTATGAAAAAAAAAATTTTTACTTAAGAAGAGTAATAAAAGTATAAAAATAAAATAAATATGATGATGATAATAATAATAATAATAATAAATATTACATTATTAATTATTGTCATTAGTAGTGTCATTAGTATTACTGTCATCGTTATTGTTATTTTCATTGTTTTTGTTCTTGTTATTGTTTTTGTTCTTGTTGTTAATTATTACTGGTTATTGATGATGTTGTTATTATTATTATTATTATGACTAACATATTTAATTATAAATATCACAGAATATGTAATTGTATTCATATACCTCCAAAGATACAAGAATGTAAATAATCATTCTCTGAAATATAAACTACTATTTCTAGTGTTATGACACACAATATTTACTATGAAATACTTACACTACTACATACAACTAATGCTGAAGTAATACTGTATAATAAAAATTTACTATGAAATACTTATGTTACTACACACAGCTGATGGTAAACTAATAGTGTATAATAAAAATTTACTATGAAATACTTATGTTACTACACACAGCTGATGGTAAACTGGGTTAACTGATAAAATGGCCTCCACACATATTCTTTTCTTGTGACAGTTATTCTGCCCAGGTGTTACATTTATTTTTACAAACTGGCTAGACTTCAGTAAGAGTTGTAGGATAAGCTATTTTTAGAATACTGAATGTGTGTGTGTGTGTGGGAGGGGGGCTGTATATGGCTGCACATAAGACTGTGTGTGCCTGTGTTTTTGTGGTTGCACGTTTTGTAACTGAGTGTTTTATTACAATTGTGTATTACATTTGTGTATATGGTTGAATGTGTGTGTGTGTGTGTGTGTGTGTTCTTGTGTCTGAGAGAGTCTGTGTGCATTGTGTATTTGTGTATTTGAGGATGAGCACATATAAATGCTTGTAATGGTTTTTTTTATTGGATTTGTATTGCTTACGTTTGGATGCATGTATATTTTGGATTTCTATGTTATTATGTTGATGGAGGTGTATAAAAAAAGTATTTATTAATTCATTCATTCATTAATGTTTTGATGTATGTTTATTTACTTATTTATTTATTTATTCATTAATTAATGTTTTTTATGTTTATTTACTTATTTATTTATTTATTCATTAATTAATGTTTTGATGTATGTTTATTTACTTATTTATTTATTTATTCATTAATTTTTTTATGTATATTTATTTATTTGTTTATTTATTTATATATTTTTTAATTTATTATTTCAGGTATTTTTGTGAAATACACCTGGATAAAACTTTGTATGCCAGGACATCAAGTAAAGCAAAAAATTGACATGTTTATTTATTTATTTGTTTATTTATTTATTTATTTATTTATTTATTTATTTATTTATTTGTTTGTTTGTTTGTTTCAGGTATTTTTGTGAAATACACCTGGATAAAACACTGTATGCCAGGACATCCAGTAAAGCAAAGAATGACATGCTGTTCTGGGGTGAACATTTTGAATTCAAGTAAGTTTTTAATATTCATTCTGTATTCAAATATTCCTTTTTATTTACACATTCTGTGGTATATGTTTTATTTTAAATATTTTCTGGAACCATTCCTTTTTATTCTTTGAATCATATTGATAATTTTTTGTTTTGTTTACACTTTATAATTCTAGATGAAATTTGAATTCATACTATTGCATTATACAGTTGTAGATAAAGAGTTTTTATTATTTTTCTTGATATTTGTTATTTTTATAATAAATATTACTACTGAATTAATTTTTTTATAAAAATATTTTTTTTCTTCTCATTACTTGACCATTATTATTGTTATTATTATTACTATTATTATTATTATTATTATTATAATTATTATTATCATTATTATTATAATTATTATTATTATTATTATTATTATTATAATTATTATTATTATCATTATTATTAGTATTATTATTGCTTTAATTATCATCGTCGCCATTACCACCACCATTATTATTACTTTACTTACTTATGTTATATTTATATATATATATATATATATATATATATATGTACTGATTGCTTTATTGTAGTAATCTTCCAGCAGTCGAGTACATCACAGTAAATCTGTACAGAGAGGCAGACAGGAAGAAGAAAAAGGAAAAGAACTGTATTGTTGGTAAGTAAACTGTGCATTCAGACAATTTGTGAGACAGAGAAAGTTGGGGTGAAGGGACTGATGGTGCTTTTATTTAACAGAATTTCCGTTTTTCCTCCGATGAAATATCATTTATTATTTCTGTGCTGTTTTGCTAATATTTCGTTTATTTTGTGTATGAAACACTGTAATAGTGATTTGTACAACTGGTTTAACGTAAATTTTGATAAAAAAAAACCTTTTATGTTTGTTTTACGAAATGTTTGTTATTTAGAAAATTAATATAAAAAAAACAACAAATAATAAAAAGAATCATGTTCTATGAAGGTTACAAAACTAGAAATTACAAAAGATTTTGTGAAAGAAAATAAATTTATTAAACTTACAACTATTGCAACAGTTTTGGCTAATTGTTTTGTAAATTTTTATTTTATTGTTGTTGTAGTAATATATATGCATCTTAATTTTTATTTTAATATTGTTGTAATATATGCATCTTAATTTTTATTTTTAGATTTACTTGATTATTTATTTATTTATTTATTTATTTATTATTTATTTATTTGTTCTGTTTACTTATTCTATTATTTATTTATTTATTTATTTTTCAGGTTATGTAAATATTTCAGTGTCAGAAATAAATAACAGACAGTTTGTAGAGAAATGGTAAGTTGAGCTAATTACTCACTAAAACTTTGCCCTTCTGAACGTTGCAATCAAAGCGTCAGTACAGAATTTATTTTTATTTATTAAATTCAAAAAAATTACTTTAAATTAATTCATCTGCATCTAAACATTACAGATAATGAGTGATGTTAAAGATAAAAATAAACACACACACAGACAGACACATAAATACATGTATCTATGTACAGGTATATACGAGTGTTGCCACTGTTTGTGTCTGTAAAGCACACACACATACACACATACACACACAAGGTGTAATAATATTAATAAATAAACAATCAATAATGATTTATAGTGCATTACATTACAATACAATATATTGTTACATTACATTACATTATAATTACATTATGTTACGTTGCATTACATTACAATATAATACAATACATTACAATATGTTACATTACATTACGTTATTATTATTAAATTACAGGTTCACTGCTGCCTCTGGAACTGTGGGTAAAGCAGGCAAAGATACCAAGAGTGATCTGCCCATTCTCAGGTTGAAAGCCAGATACCAGACTGTACACATATTACCTATGGACCTCTACCAGGATCTAGTCAAGGTAACCATAGCAACAACAAAATAATAACTAACATTAATAATCATGTATTTAATTCCACAGTCAAATGTTTTTTTTGTCCTTTCGTTGTTTTGTGTCTGTGGATAAATAAATAAATAAATAAATAAACAAACAAAATGAGTAATTAAAATATAATAAAATTTTGCATACTACTAACTGTAGAAGTAACTTCTCCTTATATGGCAGTAATAATAGTAGAAATAGGAGAAATAATTATATTATTTGTTAACTGGATAAGTCAAATGTTTTGAAATTGAGTACTGCTCGCTGTTTCAATCTCTTGAACATTTCCTGATGTACCAGTAGTAGCTGTGAGTAGTTGCTGTAGTAGTGGTAGCATTGTCAACAACGTAGTAGTTGTAGTAATTATAACGTCAGTTAATGTTTTATTGTTTCAGTATGTAACAGCTGAATACTGCACCCTCTCGATGTAGTAGTAGTAGTAGAAGTAGTAGTGGTAGTTGAATAGTAGTAAAATAGTAGTAGTAGTTATATTATTTGTTTTATTTTTCAGTATTTAACAACTGAGTACTGTACTCTCTGTGAATCACTGGAACCTCTGCTGATGTAGTAGTAGTAGTAGTTATATTATTTGTTTTATTTTTCAGTATTTAACAACTGAGTACTGTACTCTGTGTGAATCGTTGGAACCGCTGCTGATGTAGTAGTAGTAGTAGTAGTTATATTATTTGTTTTATTTTTTCAGTATTTAACAACTGAATACTGTACTGTATGTGAACCTCTACTGATGTAGTAGTAGTAGTAGTTGTTGTAGAAGTAGTAGTAGTAACATTATTTGTTTTATTTTTTCAGTATTTAACAACTGAATACTGTACTCTCTGAACCTCTGCTGATGTAGTAGTAGTAGTTGTTGTAGTAGTAGCAGTAGTAGTTATATTGTTTGTTTTATTTTTCAGTATTTAACAACTGAGTACTGTACTCTGTGTGAATCACTGGAACCGCTGCTGGGAATACGAGACAAAGAAGAGATTGCCACAACGTTGATTCACATTATGCAAAAATTAAACCGAGCCACAAACTTCCTGTCCGACATTGTTATAGCAGAGATTGGTCGACTTGGTGAGTAGCCAGATTAATCGCCATAGCAACAGATACTTCGTCATGTCTGAATTATTAACAGTGACGTCTTTTTCTTTTTTGATTCTGAAGGAGGAATAAAAATAGTGTGTGTGTGTGTGTGTGTGTGTGTGAGACATGATAAAATGTTTTGGTGCAATTAAAGCACAGCTAAGTTAATTTGTATTTATAAAGATACAAAATAAAACTCTCTCTCTCTCTCTCTCTCTCTCTCTCTCTCTCTCTATTTAGATGAGATTTATTTTATAACACTCTCTCATTTCATATTCTTTATAATCTACATATCTCACAAACAATAATAAGTTACCAATGTTTTCAGACAATGAGCATCTGACATTCAGAGGAAACAGCATAGCAACGAAAGCAATGGAGGCCTACATGAAACTTGTAGGAGAAAAGGTAAAATAAACATTCACGAATAAATTTCTTTTAGTTTCTTATCATTAACGTAAACCTAACATGTACAGTGTTTAATGACTAAGTGATTGAGTAGATTCTTCTTGAAAGGGAGGTAACTCAGTGATTATGTATTATTTAATCACTAAGGTTGTTCTGTCTAACACAAAGCTATGGCCTTTACTGAAATAAGACTTAAAAGCAAAGACAATAATAACTGAAACAAAGTGTCTCTTATCACTGTCATAATATTTTATTACTGTTGTTATTGTTGTTATTAGTTATTATTGTTATAAATACTATTGTTATTGTTGTTGTTATTTCTGTTATTTTTATTACTGTTGTTATTATTATTTTTATTAATATTTTTTCATTGATATCGTTGTTGTTATTAGTTATTACTGTTGTTTCTAGTTTTATTGTTATTGTTACTGTTATTATACTATTTTTATTACTGTTTTTTATTGTCTTTATTAGATATAACTTGTTTTATCTTGTAGGTACTACTTTTATTATTGTTACTGTTGTTATTTTTAATTTTTTTATTTTATTAGATATTAGTTATCACTGTTGTTTTATCTTGTTACTGTTGTTATTTTTATTATTTTTATTTTTTTCATTGTTATTAGTTATTACTGTTGTTGTTACTGTTGCTATTACTGTTAACTGACTACTGTTGTGTGTTCAGTACTTACAAGACACGCTGGGGGAGTTTGTCAAGTCGATCATTGAGATGCCTGACGACTGCGAAGTGGACCCCACCCGTGTCTCCAACAACGCCCAACTACAGTGTCACCAGAAAAACCTCGACATGTACTGCAACATGGCCTGGGTGAAAATCATCAACTCCTACTGCTACTTCCCAATGTGAGTTCTTACTTACTATTTCATATAGTTTTGTGCAGACTTGAGTTTTACTTCATTGGGAAAAAATTCCAAAATCCCAGAACATTTTTTTGGATGGTTTATTGCATTATACAAAGTTTATTTCATAGATGAAAGTGTCGAAAATGTGATGTAAAATGTCCTGCAGATAATCTGTACAAACTGTAAAAGGAAATAATAAATGGTACTATTATTATTATTATTATTATTATTATTATTATTATTATTATTATTATTATTATTATCATCATCATTATCATTATTATTTATAAATATCATCGTCATCATTATTTATTATTATTATTATTATCATTATTTAACATTATTATTATTGTTATCATCATTGTTTATTACTTATTACCATTATCATTGTTGTTATCATCATCATTTATTATCATTATTAATATTTATCATTATTATTATTACTATTAGTAGTAGTAATAATAGCAGTGAAACTCTAATAATGGTAATTATCATTATCATCATCATCATTATTATTATTAGTAGTAGTAGTAGTAGTGAAACTATAATAATGGTAATTATCATCATCAACATCATTAACATCATCATTATTATTATTTTATTAGTAGTAGTAGTAGTTAAACTATAATAATGGTAATTGTCATTATTATTATTATTATTATTATTATTATTATTATTATTAGTAGTAGTAGTAGTAGTAGTAGTAGTAGTGGTAGTAGTAGTGAAACTATAACAATGGTATTTACAACTTCAGGGAACTCAAGGAGGTGTTTTCAAATTTCCGAGACCGATGTCGGAAGAGATCGAAGGAAGACTTCAGCGACAATTTGATCAGTGCGTCCATCTTTCTCAGATTTCTCTGTCCAGCCATTTTGTCTCCTAGTCTCTTCAACCTCACACAAGGTTTGTATTTAAATATTAACCTCAGATCAGCTTTGTTTTAGATCCCATAAAAAATGTTTGTATTTAAATTAGCTTTGTTTTAGACCCCATAAAAAATGTTTGTATTTAAATAGCTGTGTTTTAGATCCCATAAAAATGTTTGTATTTAAATAGCTTTGTTTTAGACCCCATAAAAATGTTTGTATTTAAATTAGCTTTGTTTTAGATCCCATAAAAATGTTTGTATTTAAATAGCTTTGTTTTAGACCCCATAAAAATGTTTGTATTTAAATAGCTTTGTTTTAGACCCATAAAAATGTTTCTATTTCAATTAGCTTTGTTTTCGACCTTGTGCATTTTTTTTGTATTTAAATCCTCATGTTTTAATCCTCATATTTTTCAAAAATTTAAATATTTTTTGTTTTTCTGTCTTAAACAAAGTTAGTATTGTAAATATTAACCTTAGATCAGCTTTGTTTTAGACCCCATAAAATTTATTATTGTGTGAATTTTCTTTCAGAATATCCACAAGAAAGAGCAGCCAGGAATCTGACATTGATAGCCAAAACAATACAGACACTAGCTAACTTTACTAAGTATATATATATATATATATATATGTATATATATATGAATGTATTATGTATGTATATGAACACACACAACACAGACAGATGCACACACACAACACATATATAAAACATTATCAGTTAAGTATATGAATAAAGTAACTTATTAAGTAAGTATATAAACTAACTCTTTCTTACTGTAATCTTTCTCACTTGGTGGTAAATTAACACTTAAAAATGAATTTAGAAATAATAATAATAATAATAATAATAATAATAATAATAATAATAATAATAA
This sequence comes from Chrysomallon squamiferum, assembly GCA_012295275.1. NCBI lineage: Eukaryota > Metazoa > Mollusca > Gastropoda > Neomphalida > Peltospiridae > Chrysomallon > Chrysomallon squamiferum. Next base: position 33,675,197 of record CM022672.1, on the reverse strand, counting down.
TAATAATGATGATAGTTAATACAATAATAAAAACACCAGTAACATAAATAATGACAACAATAATAATATATAGTATTAATAGAATAAAATTACTAGGATATAATATTATATTTAGTTATTGTAGATTTGATGGTAAGGAAGAGTTTATTAACAACAACAACAACAACAACAACAATAATAATAATAATAATAATATGTATTATTAACAGTATAAAATTATTAAATTTCAAAATTTTAATTTAATTGTTTTTGTTTGTAGGTTTGGTGGTAAGGAAGAATTCATGACCTTCATGAACAGTTTTGTAGAACGCGAAGCCAGCAACATGAAGAATTTCCTTAAGAAAATTTCTGTAAGTAATTTATTATAAACAAATAATACTGGGTTTGGAAACAACAAATTCATAGCATTTATTTCAACTGAAAAAGTATTTGCACACTGATGTTACCATTATCTCTGAATCAGCTTCATTCTATTCTCCCAGATGATGATGATGATCATTCTGGATGATCAATTGGCCTTAAATGCCAAAACCTTTTTGTTTCAACCCAGGAGCTTCCATCCAGTTAAACCACAGTGAATCTGTATGTGTGTGCGTGTGTGTTTGATTTCTATATCACAACTGAATAATTATGAACATTTTTACATCTAATTCAATTCCTGGTTAACTGGTACTAGAGAGAATGTTAGAAAAAATAAAAATAAATAAATAAATAATCTCCTTACTGGTGTCCAATATAAATTTTGAAAACATTTTGTAGTTAATGTAATAAAATGTGTAGGAGTCAGGAAAATGGAGAGACTCAAAGCTCAAAAGATTAATAAGTAATTCTGTTGACGTCTTGAAAATAAGAAAACCCCTGTTTTACCAGAACTATAGTTTCAAAAGGTTTCACAATAAAAATTATCGATATCTTGAAGATCAGACAGCCTTTTAATGATTAATATTAACATATTGCTATTACAGTTCGAAAGTATTTTTTTTTTTTTTTTTTAATATAATCAAATAAAGCAATTTTATATTCATTTCTTTTTTTTGTTAATAGAATTTATATATTCAATCTCAGATGTTGCTACATGTTCTTAATGAGCCAACTTTGTCATTGTGATGTTATTTCAGTGTTTCTTACATATTATTATTATTTTTTTTTTTACAGAGTCTAGACTCAGGAAATCATTTTCTGGAGTTTGATGGGTTCATAGATCTAGGAAAAGAACTGTCTACAATACACACACTTCTAACAGAGACCCTTGACAGAGCTCCAGAGGTAGAAATAAAATAAAAAATAAATAAATTAATCTTTGTTTTTATTGTTTTAATTAAAGGTTTTGTTTATAATTTCATTTGTAGAAGAATTGTATTCAAAGCAGTATAGTTTATATTACAGGTATAATATAATAATAACAATAATAAAAAAAAGTATTTTTGATATCAGCATAAACATGATGACGTTTTATATTTTTAGGGGATTTTGATTCTTGTTTCTTTTTCTTAAACTTTTGTTTTTATTTAATTTGAGAAATTTTTATTTTTATTAGGAATACATTTAAAGCAATATATATATATATATATATATATACATACAACACATTTATAACACATGATAAAGAAGCTTTGATTTTTGATATTGATAAATATGACATCTGTAATGCTAACTGTTTGTATTTTCAGGCTACGACTGGAAAACTCTCCAAACTGCAGTCGATCCTCTCCAACGTCACCAGCGCACTTTCCAACCCCGACATCGGCACGCCGAAAACGTCGCACCGCAAGTCGCAGATCTACGACAACGTCGCGGCGCCGACGACCACATCGCCCACCGAGGTGCTGCGCGACATGCTGCGCCAGTGTGGCGAGGATGCCGATGAGCTGCCGGTGTTCGCCAGCCGCAAGCCGTCTCGCCGTGACGTCCACTACAACACCTACTCATGCCGGGCCAAGAGCGAAGTGTCAAACGTGTCTGCGAGCTCGCGGACGCTGGACCAGCACCGCGTCAACGAGTCGTGGAACCAGATGCTGCACGCCGCCGAGAACGTCCACGGCGAGTACCTTGACCTCATCCCCTTCATCGACGACGACGCGCAGAACTCATCGCTGGAGCTGGAGCAGAACGTGCACGGCAGCCAGATGTCCATCAGCCAGATCTCCACGGTGGCCTCGTCGGGCTACCAGTCGTTCGGCTACAGCCAGTCGAACTCGCCGGTCGACGTCGCCGCGCAGCAAGACTACAGCCACGACATCGCCAAGTCGCCCGTGGTGCACTACCCCATGCAGCCCTTGTCATTCTCCAACCCCCTGTACAGGCATCAGCAGGCGGTGTCGCGCGGGGCCACGCCCCGGTCCCTGCGCGACGCCTCCGCCAGCTCCGACTCCATCAGCAGCAGCAACGACAACGACGATGACGACGACGACGAGGCTGACACGGTGAAACACCGGAGTCCGGTGAAGTCGGGCGGCGCACGGTCGATGGACCCGCTGAGGAAGCTGTCCCAGCTGTCCAGCTCCAGCTCCAGCGAGTCGCTCAGTGACCCAAACTCAAAGCCCACTCAGAACGTGAAAAACTCCAACATCAACAACAACAACGCTGCTGCTGCTCACTTCAGCGTCGACTACTCACCCCCAGCTCACAGCAGCAGCCCGCGACACGATCGCAGCTGTTCTTTTTACGACACGACGGTGTCGGAACGCAGCAGCAGCAACAGCAGCAGCAACAACATCGCCAGGCCCTATCAGCTGTCTCACAGCATGGACTTTGGCTGCCTCAACCAGAGACAGGGAGACAGTCTGAGACGCACTGCGACAGACTCGGTGATTTCTCAGACGAACGCTCCACTGCACGCACTCTCCGGCAGTTCCGGTTCACTGGGTCAGTTCCCGCGTGACGACAGTTTGACCTTCAGTCCTCGTAGACCCTCGCCAAACAGCTCCGTGCACATGGGAATCAGCTCCGTGCAGAGAAAGCTTCAAGAACAGGAACGAATCAAACAAGAGGTTTGTTTTGTGTGTTGTTTTTTTTTTTTTTATTTCTACAGGTCAGTTCTGTTTAAATAAATAGGTGATCGTTTTCTATTGTTTTTTTTTTGGGGGTATTAGTGAAAGAAAAAAAATATTGGTGTCTTTTTTCATTCTGTTTGTAGGACAGAAATGAAACATATATATATTTTTTTTTTTTGATATTGAAAAATTAATTTGCATATATAGATAAAATTTAATATATATATATCCATATACATGCATATATATATATATATATGTAGATAGATAGATAGATAGATAGATATAAAAGGATGCAAAAATTATCATTTATTTTTATGAAATACTTTCAGTATTTTAAACTATTTTTTTTTGATTATTTCTATCCATTGGTGAACTTGAATAGTAATTTTTATGTCTATAAATATTTATATATATATAGGTAGATGTATTATTTATTATTATTATTATTATATTTATTGTTATTTTTTTTTGTTTATAATTATCATCATCATCATCAATTATATTATTATTATTATTATTACTATCATGATCATCATCATCATTATTGTTGTTATATCATCATCATCATTATCATATTATTATCATATTATTATTATTAATTACTTTTATTATTATTACTATTATTATATTTATATTTATTGTTATATTTATTATTATTATTATTATTATTAATAGTAGTAGTAGTAGTATATTATATTTATATTTATTATTACTATTATTAATAGTAGTAGTAGTAGTATATTATATTATATTTATTATTAGTAGTAGTAGTAGTAGTATTATGGTTATATTTATTATTATTAGTAGTAGTACTAGTAGTAGTAGTAGTAGTAGTAGTAGTAGTACTAGTAGTAGTAGTAGTAGTAGTAGTAGTAGTAGTAGTAGTAGTAGTAGTAGTAGTAGTAGTAGTACTAGTAGTAGTAGTAGTGGTAGAAGTAGTAGTAGTAGTAGTAGTGGTAGTAGTGGTAGTAGTGGTATTAGTAGTACAAGTGTAATCGTGGTGTTTACAACTGTTTACTTTCCTGCAGTTTGAGAAAGTAAAAGTGGTGACGCTGCGGTCACAGCTAGACGAGGCACAGTCGCGACTACAGCGCGCCGAGGACCGGCTGCACTACCACGAGGAGGACACGAAGCAGATGATACACGAGTGGCAGCAGCGTCTGGAGGAGAGTGAGGAGAGGATGAAGAAGCAGCAGGCAGAGAAAGAGGATCAGATGAAAACCATCATAAACAGGTGCGGTTCACAGTGGACTTCAGTGTCTGTGATTCAAAATCACTATTCATAAATGATTTCAGTGTCTGTGATTCAAAATCACTGTTCATAAATGATTTCAGTGTCTGTGATTCACAATCACTATTCATAAATGATTTCAGTGTCTGTGATTCAAAATCACTGTTCATAAATGATTTCAGTGTCTGTGATTCAAAATCACTGTTCATAAATGATTTCAGTGTCTGTGATTCAAAATCACTGTTCATGATTTCAGTGTCTGTGATTCAAAATCACGTCTGTCTGTTTAGTTTAGTTTGTCAAGATCACTACTTTAGTACTTAGGAATTCAAAATTATTTCATATATATATTCACAAGATTGAGAATCATCGTTTTCATATTCCGCGACTCAGATTCATTATTTTAATGTTCATTAGTGGATTGGGTCTGCGTTGCATGTATGGATTAAGTAAGTGGATTAGATGTATGGATTAGGTGACTGGATTAGTTGTTGGTTTAGGTATGTGGATTGGATGGATTAGGTGAATCATTTAGGATATCGAGTGTGTGTGTATGTGTGTGTATATATGTGTATATATATATTTATATATATGTATGTATGTATGTATAATGTATGTATGTGTGTGTACATAGGTGAATGTATGTATGTATGTGTGTATGTGTCTATGTATGTATGCATGTACAATGTATGTGTGTGTATGTATGTATATATGTATAATTTATGTGTGTGTGTATGTATGTATGTATGTATAATGTATGTGTGTGTATGTATGTATGTATAATGTATGTGTGTGTATGTATGTATGTATAATGTATGTGTGTGTATGTATGTATGTATAATGTATGTAAACACATATACACTGACATATTATAACAAATGTTGTTATTTCAGCAGACTGGTTTCCATAGAGGACGAGTTGAAAAGTGAACAGCAAGAAATGAAGAAGATTGTTGATCAGAAACAGCAGGTGATAGATGCACAGGAGAGACGCATCCAGATGTTGGACAATGCGAACTCAAAGCTCATGCAAGCGCTCAACGAACTCAAAGAACGATACAACACAACAACACAAAGCTGCAACGGCTTAACTGCATCACGATCTAAAGTTAAAGCTCCGGAGTTATCTGGATTTAAAAGCAGTTCTTGTTGACATACGTTTTTTAACAACACAAAGCTGCAACAGCTTAATGGATCACAGTGTTAAATTAATCTAGAGTTATCTGGATTTAAAAGCAGTTCTTGTTGACATACATTTTTAACAACACAAAGCTGCAACAGCTTAATGGATCACAGTGTTAAATTAATCTAGAGTTATCTGGATTTAAAAGCAGTTCTTGTTGACATACATTTTTTAACAACACAAAGCTGCAACAGCTTAATGGATCACAGTGTTAAATTAATCTAGAGTAATCTGCTTTTAGTAGCAGTTCTTGTTGATGTACGTTTCTACAACAGAGAGCTGTAGCAGCTTAAAGGATCTATAAAATGAATGAACAGTGATCTGGATTCTTGTTGGATACGTCTTAAAGAGTTTTAATCAAGTGTGGTAAACATTATCAGTTTGGATACTGGAACAGTATCACAAAGTATCACCCAGTTCTTCAAGATAAACGTATCATTGTCAGAGACAACTGAAACATGATATAAAGATACAGCTTGAAAGCTATAACAGCAGTTTGTTTGGATATAAATCTCATGGCAGTTACAACACTGGATTATCTGGATTACAGCTTCAGTTACATACATGTGTCTTGTGCTGATTTACAATAAAACACATTGCTATGATAATCACAATGCTAAAGGTTTGGGGAACTTGAAAGCTGGTGCGATTTGAAAAAAAAGGAGCTTGCTGTGTACGACAGAAATGAATTCTAATAAGAAAGACCACATGATAAAGACAGTGTGAACATTATGTGCTGTAAGTGTACCAAGTATGTGGAACTAAACTGAAACAGTTATCCTGAATTAAAATCTACTTCATCCAGATATGCAGGCCAAACACAACATAACCGCAATGACACAAGGAGATCGCAGTGTGTAAATACCAATACACAGGTACTGAAAACTGTTACCGCTTTTCATACAGTGGTTTGTTATCAGATCAGTTTGACAATTATAAATACTGATTAGAAATTACTATACATGCAATAAACGTTGTTGATACTAATGTGCAATTCTGTGACCCCGGAAAGAACTGCTATGAAGTTACTGGCTATAAAACACAACTGAAGTGCAGTGGTACCAAGATATCACTGGAAAGTCTATTCAGTGTATGTGTACAAACACACAACACTGAGAACTTGCAGCCAGGTCAGAACGATTCACAAACAAACAGTAACCACAACAACAGCAACAACAACAACAAAAGATATCAGGATTTAACATTGCAACAAAATGCAAGTTGCGATGTCAAAGCTGAAACATTTTACAGATTTAGAAGCAGTTCTCGCTAAAATGTGCAATTTTCATTATTATTCACTGGATATGTGTTCATGTTGATAGAAAAAAAAAGACAGATTAAAAACAAAGAAAACTAGAATGTTTCCAATATAAATGCATTACAGAATGATGGCATTTTGAGGAGTCACTGGTGCAAGATTTGTGTTTGTATATAACATGTTCTGTGTGTTATAATATATATATATATATATATAGATATAGATATATGCACTGTGTATATAGCTGTAGTATGTTTGTAGAATGTGTGTTTGTATTGTGTGTGTATATAAATACATATTTATATACACACACACACACACTCAGTTTCAAAAAGACTACATCAGAAAACATTTTATTTCCATTTAACTGTTTTATTTTTCCCCAGCTGTAAGAATTTGTGATAATTTGAACACTATTTCTTTATGAGACAAATGTTGCGTCTCTTAGCAACTGCTGAAAACAATGCATTGAAGAGATTAAACAAAAACAAACATTGACATATATATATATATATATAAACATAGTTGACTTCATATGGCCAGCTTGTTAGTGCTAATGACCAGAATCAGGACGTAAATACATACTTTTATTTTAACTTTTTTTTTTTTACTTTTTTTTTTTAGTTTTAAAAAGAGTCTAATCAAGGGAGACCACTCCTTTACTATTTTATTTTATTATTATTACTTTTTTTCTGTGTTGTATATTAACCTCATGTATTGTGGACCATTGAATTAGAAGTATGTTTATTATCATTATTATTATTTTTTTTTTAACTTTTAAGAATTAACTTTTTTATAACCATTTTTCATACATACTTAACTTAGTCTTCCTTCTTTCAGAGTAAACAAAATCTCTTCTTTTTTTAAACTTAAGCATCAAAGTTCCTTTCATGCACACACACACAAACATACGTGCATGCACGCACACAACCATATGTGCATGCACGCATGCTTACAACACAGATACCCAAAATTTGCACATGCATGTTTACTTAAAAAGATATATTTTAATATCTCCACACATATTAGATAAAAAGTTAATACTTAATAAAATCTAATTTTTTAAACAAGTAACAAAAAAGAAACTTAACCAAACTGTTGTTATTACTTTCTTTATCACTGCTTTTAGATGTCTCTATTAATTTTGTCTCATGTCTTCATTAACAATAATTTTATTTTTATACTTTAGTCACCATTGATTTGCATTCCGTTGTCTTAGAATTCTCCTTTTAAACATTTTTTAATTTTCTTTTTTTTTTTAATTTTATTTTATTTGTTACAAAAACGTTGTTACTGTTTTATGTATTTCGTATTTTAAAACTAGTTTTAATTAGTTTTGAATTACAAAGAGATGGATATCTAAATAGATTTTATTTATTTAATTTAATGGTTTTTAAATTTGATGATGTTTCATATTTTCTTTTTCTTTTTTTTAATATTAATTTTATTAATTGAAAAGGTAATGTTCACTGCTTTTTTATTTTTAAATATTTTAAATATTTGTTGGGAGAACAGTGGGCTTTCCTTTTTTTTTTTCTTTTAAAATTATTATTTCTGTTGCTCAAGATAATAACTAAATTACTGAATTCTTATCTAATTACTATCAAATTACATAAATCAGTGTTACCATTGACGCAAAAGATTTCAGTTTATAGCTACTTAAGCAAAGTTTCTTTCAAACAAATGTTTTTAGCATCAAAGTTCCTTTCCTTTTTAAGGCAAAATTAATTAATAGTTCAAGACTTCTGTGTTTAATAATTTGATGTGCAATATTCCAAATATGTCAGGCAGATTGTAAAAATAATTATACATTTGCTAAGTTGCTTTAACTTCTGTCAAAACTAAGCAGTTACCTCATTTGCATTAGAGCTTGCACAAATTTTGACAAAAAAAGCAAAACAAAAAATCTTTTCTGCCTGACAGTGTTTTAAACTGTTTTTAAAAATGTTATTTCATATTTATTATTATTTTTATTATTTTTTTTTTTTTTTTTTATTGTTTTTTTAATAAAATTTTCTTTATTTATTTTTTTTTTTTTTTTTCTTTATTAATGTTTTCTTTTTTTTTTTTCTTTATTTTTTTTTTAATCAGATCTGATACAAATTTGTTTCATCTTCCCTTAGGTTAAAACAAAGAAACAAATAAAAATAAAAAGCTTAAAATAACAAAAAAATCAAACCCATAATTGATGTATAAAACTATTTGAATAACGTAGTGATTATTTAATACTAAATATTAACCAAAAAAAAAAAAAAAAAAAAAAAAAATAATAATAATAAATAAATAAGTAAAAAATAAAATAAAAAGTAAATAAATAAATAAAAATAAATACATAAATATATTTTGGTAGACTATCTAACAGCATTCTTTGTTAGTAATTTCTGAATAATCTGTTTTAAAATTATACAGATGTTTATTTTGTATGTTAAATAGTGTAAAAATAATAACTCAGCTTTAACAAATGTACATACTGTTACCTGTACAGCAGTGGAAATACACATAACAGTTTTTTAATGTGAGGTTGTTAAAAATAAAAACAAATTATTTATTCTTACAAAATAGAAACAAAACAAGGACGCAGTAATTTATTTAAATGGAACCTTATGATGATTATTATTATTATCTTCATTATATTTTTATAATAATAATAATAATAATAATAATATTATTATTATTATTATTGTTGTTGTTGTAGTTTTTATTATAAGTATTTATTATTCTCTCACTCTATCTCCTCTCTCTATATAGGTATGTTGGAAAACTTTTTGAAACAAAATGAAAACAAAAACTATAAATTGTTTGATAAAGTAATACAGATTTTCAGTTATATTAACAACCTACTAAATGTCATACTAAAATGATCTATATTTTCCTTTGAACATTATGCAAAATACTGTCATTATTTTTCAGAGATGTTTAAAACAATAAAATATGCAAATTGTGAACTATTATTTATATTTTTGTTTTGTTTATTATTAATCTTTTTATTTTTTTTAATTGTATTTTATTCAGAGGCAAAAATATTAATGTTAGCTGAAATGTTTTGTACAGTTTAGTAAATCAAATGATTTTTAAACAATAATTTAAATAAACTACCTGCTATGTGAATACAACACGAAATTTTAAAGTTTGTTTTTGTTTGTTTCTTCATAAATTCTTAATTTATTGTGTCCTGCACGCTTCTAAGAAGTACACTCCTGTGAAGAGTGAAACGTGTGTGTGTGTGTGCGCGTGTGTGTGTGAAATTGGAAAAAAAGATGATGAGTGAAATAAAAAATAATAAATTATACGGTGAGCTGGTGGATTTGTGAATACATGTGAAGCTGTGTATTACGTAATCGTCGTCTGCGACTCAGGCTTTAACAAACAACAGTAGAGCGCACACATAAAAGGTGTAATTCAGACACAGATAAACAAAACAACGAAGAACTACAAAAAAAACAAACAAAAAAAACCCATTGTATTCGGCTGGTGGAAACAAAACGAAAACTAATTTATTTTGAGAGTTTGAAACTAAACATAGAATAATACCCAGCTTCAAATAGTGCATGTGTTTAAAAAAATTCAAAACCAGAAAGAGCCACTGACATAAAAAAAAAAATAAAAAAAAACATCTGTCATTCCTTCTCGGCATTACGTTTAACAGTCTCTATGCGGTTGTATTTATAATTTGACACATGACAAATCGGGTCACATTTGACAGTGCACTGGATTTTCATATTTTTTTATTTATTTTTTTATGTTGACTCATTAACGTGAGTTCGAAGTCATAGTTACAAATGCGCAGACACAATTTTAATTTAGATTATTTGTGGCGCTCCAAATACAGTACGACAATTCATTTTAACTGAGTTTATAAGAAAGGAAATATATAGAGATAAAATTAACTTTGCTTACAGTGCCTGTGTATCTGTATTACAAACAAAAAGTTGTTATTATTAGACCAAATTTAGTAGCGTCCTCCTCTCTCTAAAACGCTACGCTACAGCTCGGATTTATTTTGCGCCAAAACGCTCATTCTACAAGTTATTATTATTATTATTATTATTATTATATATTTTTGAAATTTATTTTTAATATTTTTTTCGTGAATTTAATGACACATTTGGGAACAGGGCGAGTACCAAAGGACGCCACTGATATCGAGCCTAATCAATAATTTACCTACACAGTTCTCGTCCCTTTATTAACGCAATCTGCCATGAATTCTCCAACCAATCAGTGTCTACTTTCCTTTTCCACGAAAAGTACGTGACAGAGAAGCTTTCTCTTTTCTTGGAAAACATTAACCACGCTTATCCATAAAAGGCAATAAACTGCTTGATTTCATATCAAATCTACAGCAGACACCTCAAACAACGTTTACACTGAGAGAAACAAAATGATGGGAGCGTGGAAATGTATGGAAAGGTGAAATTCATTGGATATTGATTAACAGTAAGGTAAGACCAGGCAAAAATAATTTATTTGTAGTTAATAAATAAATACAATGAAATTACACTGCAAATAATAATAGTAAGAAAAAAATATTTATGTACAATGTCATTGTTTGCATGTGTATGCTTTTATGATAAAATGTAAAAATATAATACGGTTAAAAAATTAAAGAAACATATAATTCTTCAACAGTCTTTAGATACTGGAAAATATAGAGGGAAACATAATTGAACAATTTTATGAAGGTTAACGTAGCTAACGTTGCTTTAGCTATAAATCATCGCACTGAAAATACGTATCTGTGTCCTGCATTCAAGTGAGGTGAACGAAGTAGACCTGCCATAGCTACCAGTCACAAACAAACAACTTAAACCTTTTCAGAACACGACGTTCAAATTGTTATACAAGGACCAGTGACTTTCTTCACCAACAAACAAAATAATGTTTATTTAAATATTTTATTAGAACATACTTTTCTTTTAAGTTTGAAACAGTAGAGCGCACACATAAAAGGTATAATTCAGACACAGATAAACAAAACGTCTTGACAACAATAAAGAACTACAAAAAAAACAAAACAAAAAAAACCCCATTGTATTCGGCTGGTGGAAACAAAACGAAAACTAATTTATTTTGAGAGTTTGAAACTAAACATAGAATAATACCCAGCTTCAAATAGTGCATGTGTTTTAAAAAATTCAAAACCAGAAAGAGCCACTGACATAAAAAAAAAAAAAAAAAAAACATCTGTCATTCCTTCTCGGCATTACGTTTAACAGTCTCTATGCGGTTGTATTTATAATTTGACACATGACAAATCGGGTCACATTTGACAGTGCACTGGATTTTTATATTTGTTTATTTATTTTTTTATGTTGACTCATTAACGTGAGTTCGACGTCATAGTTACAAATGCGCAGACACAATTTTAATTTAGATTATTTGTGGCGCTCCAAATACAGTACGACAATTCATTTTAACTGAGTTTATAAGAAAGGAAATATATAGCGATAAAATCAACTTTGCTTACAGTGCCTGTGTATCTGTATTACACACAAAAAGTTGTTATTATTAGACCAAATTTAGTCGCGTCCTCCTCTCTCTGAAACGCTATGCTACAGCTCGGATTTATTTTGCGCCAAAACGCTCATTCTACAAGTTATTATTATTATTATTATTATTATTATTATTACATATTTTTGAAATTTATTTTTAATATTTTTTTCGTGAATTTAATGACACATTTGGGAACAGGGCGAGTACCAAAGGACGCCACTGATATCGAGCCTAATCAATAATTTACCTACACAGTTCTCGTCCCTTTATTAACGCAATCTGCCATGAATTCTCCAACCAATCAGTGTCTACTTTCCTTTTCCACGAAAAGTACGTGACAGAGAAGCTTTCTCTTTTCTTGGAAAACATTAACCACGCTTATCCATAAAAGGCAATAAACTGCTTGATTTCATTGCGACGGACACGCCCGCTGACGTGTCAGCATGTTAATTTTTTTCCTATTCCTATTGATTTCATATCAAATCTACAGCAGACACCTCTAACAACGTTTACACTGAGAGAAACAAAATGACGGGAGCGTGGAAATGTATGGAAAGGTGAAATTCATTGGATATTGATTAACAGTAAGGTAAGACCAGGCAAAAATAATTACAGTGCAAATAATAATAGTAAGAAAAAAATATTTATGTACAATGTCATTGTTTGCATGTGTATGCTTTTATGACAAAATGTAAAAATATAATACTTTAAAAAATTAGAAAAACATATAATTCATCAACAGTCTTTAGATACTGGAAAATATAGAGGGAAACATAATTGAACAATTTTATGAAGGTTAACGTAGCTAACGTTGCTTTAGCTATAAATCATCGCACTGAAAATACGTATCTGTGTCCTGCATTCAAGTGAGGTGAACGATGTAGACCTGCCATAGCTACCAGTCACAAACAAACAACTTAAACCTTTTCAGAACACGACGTTCAAATTGTTATACAAGGACCAGTGACTTTCTTCACCAACAGACAAAATAATGTTTATTTAAATATTTTATTAGGACATACTTTTTCTTTTTGGTTTGAAATATGTAATTAGCAGAACAATATGTACTTCCTAAATTATAAAAATAACGGGTGAGCAATAATGTCAAATGATATCTATTTAGATTAATGACATTCTATGTAAAAACTAGTTTAACTGATTTGTAACTGACATTTTGTTGTATTAGAGAAATATATTCTCAAAAAACAAAACAAAATATTTGGTCACATGACTTTAGTATGTCAACCATTGCTATGAAGTAGAAATAGCCACCTTATTTTTGATTACTTACTGAGTAGTATTTAGCTTTTTATTTTATCCTATTGCTGATGTGGCAATGCCTTGGAGATGAAGACTGAATAAGAGAATGACCTATTTTATTATTAATTATGTATGTAACATGTTTTAAATGTAACAAGCTTAATATTTCCCTTGCTATAACTGTCTCTTTGGTTTTACACTGTCATCATAAAATGTACACATTCAAGCAGGTTCTCGGAAATTATTCAAAAGTAACTTCTTACATCTAATCCAAGTGAAAATCACCTTCTGCTTGTTTTACATGTAACTTTTGTAAATACTATTACACTGTAATTATCTATCGATTCAGTTTTTGTCAACTTGTTTTTAATATAATCTCATTGTTAAGTGCTTTGAGACCCGCTTTCCGGAGTAAAGGTTATTCAAGAATTGATTTTTATTATTATATAGACTTTATTAGCACAAAGATTGTACCTTGATGCTGAAGAGACCTATAACTTGTTAAAGGAAAAATAACATTTCATATTTCCTAATTTCTCACTTCTGAATGTATTTCATCATATGGATCTTTTGAATCTGATCGGTTTGGCATTAAAAACTATGTTGGTAGTACAAGTAGAAGTGAAGTTGTGAAGTTATGAATTTACAAATTTTTTTTTTATATTATATTATTTTCTTTAGTGCAGATGAATGATTTTGCCAACTTTGGTTTCACATATCATTGGAAATATACTTTGCACAGTTAGAAAAAAAACATTAGGAATATTTGGAACACATAGTATTGACACATTATGAAATAAATTTTGTCAGACACAATTTTGGAACTATTCTCTAACAGCTTTGAATTTTTTTCTGGGTAAAACATATGTAGCAGTCAACCTTGTATTTCTGAAAAAGAATATCACTTTTGAGTATCTCTGTATATTATTACTATGGGAAATCTTGTTACATTCAATTGTAAAATAAAAATTGTAATAAAGAATATGATATTTTCTGTTGTGTAGAACAAACACCTTTGATAAACACTGTTGCAGGAACATGAGATTCACATCTTCTGTGCCTTTATTCAACTGTATATTCACATGAATGTTCTCGTTTCTAAAACAGATATATTTCTTTTCTTTTGAAAATATATATTCTGACTATTTACAAGATTGTAAATATTGTATGTTGCCTTCTTTTTGTTCTTCTAAAATTATATTTATGTATGTAGAGTAAGCATCACTGAAATGAGTTTGTATCCAGGACTCTGTGTACCTATGTAAAGATGTAATTAATATTAGTATAAGTTTTTAGTTATATACCAGACAAGAAGTTTAATTCTCTAAGGACTGCAACGTGCAGTATTGAGAGAACATATATAAAAAATAAATTTGAACAGTATTTTCAGTATTAATTATTATTTAATCAGGAAGACAGACTTTAGTGACCATTTCTAAAAATTGGGAAGTTTATACAAAAGAGATTTTTGTTTCGTAGAAAACAGATGTTGAAATGTCATTGCATTTGGTCTAAGTGGAACTCATCACCAAAATCAGAATGACATAAATGACACATTTTGTCATCTCTTTCAGTATTCATCTACAAGTTTCTGTAGGAAGCTCCACATTACTTGTTTTAGACTTACATAATGTTCTAACATTTTCTGTTGGCAGCTTGACCAGATAATGCTCTAAATTAAATTCATCTTTAAGCACATTGTAATTAATACCTATCTATGTGCCATGTTTGATAACATAAATTTCTTTTAACAGCATATTGTATCCACAAGACGTTCACTTCAAGACATGAATATATGTTATATAAACCACATTCATCTAGTGTAGTTTTTATACAAAATAACCAAGGATGTGATACAGGATTTAAACTCTGGTTAAATGATAACAAGATGAGACATTTTATACTCTTTACAGTTGACAACCTTTGTTGAAAATGTAAGCATTGTTACTATAACACTTTTAGACAATGGATATCTCCGTAATTCAGCATAAACCATAAAGCTAAGTGTTGACTTATTAAGACATAATATCTATTGTAAAACTTGAGATGAAGTATTTCAATTACATATAAATTACTAAACCACCAGATTTCACACCCATATAATAATAGTGGTTTTACAATCTTGTCAAACAAATCTAACTGACAGTCGAGTGATATATTAAATTTTCTCTATTTTTATTTTTCTTAATACACCATCCACTAAATTTGAAGTTCGGTTCATTAAACCTTTCTTAGTATTTATGAAGGATCCAAATTTACTTAAAACAAATCCAAGGTATTTAACCTCAGTAAAAATTTCGATTTCCATATTATTATCTATACATGAGATACACCCACACAAACACAAACACAAAAACACACAAGTATATCTATATCTCTCTAAAAAAATATTACAGACATACATTAATATTTTTAGCAAGAAAATCTGATATTGTATTGAATACCTTTACAGTTTTCTGTGGCTAAACGATTTACTAAATCATTTGAATAAATAATAAATCTGTTGAATTTTTCTGTTGTCTTACTGTAAAATATTCAGATTTACAGCTTTATGTACAATTCTTGATTTTATACCTTCAAACATATTAAATATTATTATCAAACATTTCCCATTAATATCATATTTTTGTCCATAAAAAAAAAAATATGCCATTTTAGTAACAGAATCAAAGCTTTTTCAAAATCAGTAGAAACATAGCACATATTTTTTTGTTCTTTTTAGTAATTCTAATAAAGTACGCTGTACCCAGTTATAGAATAAACTTGTCGAAAACCAGGCTGATTTGTTTCTAGTAATTCAATTTGATCAGAGAACATACGCCATCTGTTAATAATTATAGATGTAAAGACAATAGATTTTCAGTCCTACATAACATTTATTTTTTTATCTGTCTTTTTTTTCAGAACCAGCAACATTTATCATGACATAAGGAGAGTGTGCATGATAAAGGCAGCCAAATGGGTATGTGGATTTGTTTATTTTTGTTTCCCTTTTTAAATACAAACTTTCTTGTATTAATTTCACCAATAAGTTTTCTTTTTTGATACAGATCTGTTCATCATTAATTTATCATTTGCATATCCATTCGAGTTTACTAAACATGAAAATTCTTTTCTTTTAAATTTAAATTTAAAATTTGAGAGAGAGAGAGAGAGAGAGAGAGAGAGAAAATAAATAAATAAATAAATAAATAAATAAATAAATAAATAATCACACAGTTGAATTTTAATTTCATTTTTATTTCTGATTACTTAATTTTTAAAACTAAATTTGTTTGAAAAAATTACACATATACTTTTATTTTTAGAATTTAAGTTACTTTAAAAGTTATTACTTAATACTATCAAATGGGTATGTGGATTTGTTTATTTCTGTTTCCCTTTTTAAAAAACAAACTTTTTTTCTTGTATTAATTTCACCACTAAGTTGTTTCTTTTTTGATACAGATCTGTTCATCATTAATTTATCATTTGCATATCTATTCGAGTTTACTAAACATGAAAATTATTTTCTTTTAATTTAAATTTAAAATTTACTATATATATATATATATATATATATATATATATATATATATATATATATACACACACACACACATAAAAGTAATAAAAATAAAAATAGAATAATAAGCACACACTTCATTTCATTTGTATTATTTCTGATTAATTACTTAATTTTTAAAACAAATTTTGTGTGAAAAAATCACACATATTTTTTTATTTTAAGATTTTAAGTTCTTTTGAAGGTTATTACTTAATACTGTTCATGTTAAAATGACTTATCTTTTCTAAGTAATGAGAACAATTTCAGCTTCCTCTGGGTCTAGCAAACTAAAGGAAGGACTGCCTTGCATGAAACAGCCTAGTCTCATCAAGCAGCTGAAATCAGTACTGGATCAGTATCCAAAAGGACAGATTTTAAAGGTAGTATTATATGATAAAATTATAAATTCAAAGCAGTTCCAAATTTTTAAATTCTGATCTTTAATATTAATAAAATAAAATGTAAAAGCTAACTTTCAAGTCACTGCTGTCGCTTCTACACTATGATACTTTTACTGTTACTAACTCTACTGCTTTTTGTTTGCTTTGCAATGACACCTGTTATTGCTAATGTGTTACAGGAAATCATACAGAATGCTGAGGATGCAGGTGCTAGGGAGGTGAAAGTGTTATATGAAAAACAGCAGTGTAACAAGTCAGAAGACTTGGCTAAGCTGGAAAATCCATGTCATGTGAAAGCACTGCAGGTACGTGAAATGAAGTGTAAATGATGTTTGAGTGTATGAAGAACAAAGTAACAACATATGTCTGGCTGAGCTGAATGGGTGCACTGAAAAGCTGAATGTAAGATTGTGATAATCTTTAAATATTATTAAACATGAAACGTATTGTCATTATTGTTGTTGTATTGCTGTTGTTATTGTTGTAATTATTATTGATAATGATATTGGAAATAATCATTGTTCACCAACAAGGAAAATGATATAATATAAATCAGCTGTGTAGCCAAACACTATGGAAAACAGTCTAACTTCAGTCTGTTGCTTGACATTTTCTTTATTTAAAAAGTGTTTTCTTACTAACACATTTGAGTAAGAGCCAGAATAAAACATAGCAAAATAAAAAAGAAAATGCTTTCCAATAACAATATCAAAACAGCCTAGTCTCATCAAGCAGCTGAAATCAGTACTGGACCAGGATCCAAAAGGACAAATTATAAAGGTAGTATTATATGATTAAATTACATTTTAACATAAAGAGTCGGAAAATGTGGCTGACACAGATTACAAAATGTTCTCTCTTCCTGTTCTGAATGATTCAGAAAACTGCTGATGTTTTTACCCAATTGTGTAGACACATTTACAGTTTGATAAAAATATTCTTCTAACCATGGATGTATATTACATGCAAAGCAATCTCTGTCGTGGTAGGAAAATGTAAAAAGATAAAAAAAACATTTGCATTCTTTCTTTCTTTATTTAAATTTTTAAACATATTACGAATATAATAATAGCTAACAAATCTACTGGTGGAAATTCTATATCAAACAATAAAACTATACTTATACACTGTTTCTATTATTACAGGGTCCTGGCCTCTGTGTGTTCAATGATGCACTGTTCACTGAAAAAGACTGGTTAGGAATCCAAATGATCCAGAGCAGCATGAAAGAAAAAGACCGTCTTAAAGTAGGACGCTATGGACTGGGTTTCAAATCTGTATTTCACTTCACAGGTACAAATAGAAACTTATCCAGATAATAACAATGGACAAATGTATTGTCACTCTATGAAACATGAATAGGCCTTGTTTATGCATTAAACCCATCACTCACTTTCATTAATAAAATGCAATTGACTATTCCAATATAAAACAGGTTATAGCAGATAACTATTTCAGTGTTATATCACGGAATAAATTTTTCTTCTCTTTTAACTGTTTTTATTATTATTATTATTATTATTATTATTTTGTATCTATATTAAAATAAATCTAACTAAGAGAGAAATTAAAAAAAAAATAAAGTTTTTGTTTAAAGCAGTACACATTTTCACATGATAGTTTTTAAATTGATTTTGCTGCCTTGTACACCTTCCTGTTGTTTGTCTTCAATTTAATCATCGTTTAAAGAAATGTTGGCCAGGTCTATAGAACAGATTCAAAATAGCTACGTTTTATTTCAGACTGGCTTTGCACTGTCAGTGGGGAATGGATCCTTTTTATTAATCCACATCAGCCAAAAGATGAAGTCTGTCTTATGAGAAAACTAGAGAACTTGGATGATCATACACTGAAAGCACTTATTAATGTCTTTGGCGGAACATTTGATTTTTCACAATCTTTCTTAAATAGTAGATTCTACAATGGCACTTTATTCTGGTTTCCACTGCGACTGGTTCAATCCGATCTTTCGCAAAACGTGTATACAGAAGAAAATATAACAAATATCTTTGAAAATTTCATTTCAGAGGCAGAAATGATCCTTCTCTTTCTAAAGTCTCTCGAGAAAATATCTCTTTTTAGGAGAGCTGGCTCCTTGTCGAATGCAGAAACAATTTATACTGTCAACATAGCCACACAATATTTAAATCGTGTTCGTGGAGAAAGAAAACTATTCCAAATAGAGCTTGAACATGCTGGTGGCAAGATCCCACCTAAGTCATTTCATTCTACATATCGGTTTTCTGTTGAAACAGTAAAGTTCAGTTCTGGACATCCTACCCTATGCAACTCACATGACTGGATGGTGGTGAATTTCTACATGGCAGAACCAGTATCTCAGACCCTCAGAAATCTTTGTTCTGATACAGACCTTTCTTACTCACCTTATGTTGGTGTTGCTTATCCTCTGACAGACGAAGACCTAATGAAAGGACATATTTTTTGTTTTCTACCTCTGCCTCTTAGTGCAGGAAATAATACAGGCTTGCCTGTTCACGTCAATGGCTTTTTTGCACTAACTCAAGATCGCAGAGAAGTTAAATGGTCTCGAGATCAGGAAAAACAAGATGACTGGAATCACTGTCTGATTTCAGAAGCTCTTCCAGAAGCTTACATTATACTCATTAAAGAACTCAGAAAACTATCCCAGGAAAGAAATAATTCCACTGAAGATGTTGATCTCTTTTATGGTTCATTTCCTGATGATTCAAAGCGTCCTGCTCATTGGAAAGATTTCTTGAAGCCATTTTACAAAAAACTGTTTAAAACAAAAGCATTTTTCAGTGAAGTCGATGGGGGAAAATGGCTTCTAATGAAAGATATTATTCTTGGTCTGAATGAGCAACCATCAGTTGAACTATCAGTTTTCAATACAGTCACAAAGACGTATCTGGATTATGGAAAGAATGTTGTGAAGCTTCCAGATCAAATTGTGAAAAAAAATTGTGAGCTGTGTGTCCAAAGTCAGTCCAGAAGGGCTGTGTAACTTGCTGAAAACTTCAGATCAGTACATTCGCTATAGTGATGAGGAAAAACAACATCTTTTGACATATGCTCTCCTCTCATCTTCATCTTCATACACTTGCCTTGAAGGACTGACTTTGCTTCCTGTGGTTGATGGATCATTCCAGACATTTGCAAAGCAAAATATCTTTTTCTGTCCACAGAAAACTCATCTATTTCCAAGTTTGGAAGGTCTTCTAATCAGACCCACTGTTGATCAGCTTTGCTACTTTGCTAATATGGCAGACAATGGTATGAAATATGTAGGATAAATAATTAACGATATCAAAATTATTTCTGTAACATATTGATTAAATATGTTATTGGTAACAACAAAAGAAAAATAACTTTTGCTATTTAAAAGATAATTATTTAAAGTCGTCAGGTATAGCATATGTGAAATAAGAAACGTGAAATAGGTGGCTTAACTGTGCATAATTCAAATGTTCTTTTTCATATATTTTATAGCGATTTTCTTTTCTAACATTTTATAATTACATAGATTTATATTCAATTATGGTGTATATTTTAATAAAATAAAATGTTAAAGGTATATTTATTCTTTTTTTTCTTTTTTTTTCAGGATATAATAAAATAATAAAAGTCACTGCTGAGATATTTCCAGAAATGATCAGACAGTGTTTCAATAACAACAAACTTCATGATGCAAAATATTTGGAGAAATCGTCACCCAAGTTAGGTGAAAAATGGTTGAAAGAATTATGGATTTTAGCCCAAGAATTAGGGGTAGACATGATGTCATCAATGCAAGATATTCCTCTAGTACCAGAATATACACATGATAAAATTATGTTACATCCGCTGACAGACAACTTCATAGCAGCAAGATTTGAGGGGATTGAACATCTTTCTGAAGAGATCTGCAAGTGCTTACAGAAATTAGGAGTTGTAGTCTTGCCTTCGGTTCCAGGCTATATTAAGTGGGTTCTACCAGTAGGCAGTAGGATTCCTTTCCCCACACCACAAGGTGTTATTAAGACACTGTGTCAGGTGTCAAAGGAAAATATTCAGAATTTCAATGATACAGCAGATGAATTTGTGAAAAATAAGTTTGTGGAATTCCTATCTTTATGTACAGATATATCCTACAGTGAAAAAAGTACATTAAGTCTATTGAAAATATTCAAAACATCAGAAGAAAGATATATCTCAATTGAAGAACTGGCTGAAATAGCACCCACACAAATAATTCCAGTTTCATATCCATCAGAGTATTTACATGGGCTGAGTACTTCCTCACGTAAACTAGCTGAACACCTGGGAGCTAAAGAAGTTTCCATTCATCAGCTCATTTGCAGAGTTCTTGATGTCATGACATTCCCAAACCAAAAATATTACAGTACAGAAAATATACAAACATTCATGAGATTTCTCTGTGAAAACAGTCATGATTATCTTAATAATGTAGAAATTAGTCAAAAAGCTACAGATATCCATTTCTTGCCTTCTTGTACAAAGGGAGAATTGAAAAGAGCAAAAGACTTGTTTGATCCTCGCAGTCCATTCCTGCAAAAGCTCTTCTATGGTGAAGACATGTTTCCAAGTGAAGAATTTTGCCAGCCTAATATGCTATCCGGCTTGGAGAAGCTGGGATTGAAAAAAGATCAAAATGTAACTTCCAAAGAAATCTGTAATTCAGTTTCATTAATTGAAAATCTTGAGCCAGATATGGTTACAGAAAAAGCAGAAGCTATTTTGATGAGCTTGGCAAAATGCGATATTTCAGAATATCAATTAGCAAAAATAAAGTCATCTCAATGGATGCCAGTTCTGACCGAGAGACCTTCATCTTACCCTCAGAATCTTCCCTTTGTTGGTGAAAATGAGAGAAATATTGGGAGACCAACAGACATGTGCCATTTCACTCATCTAAACTTAGTAGGTTCTGTGCAAGCTGTCACCAAAGACAATTTGTTAATGAGCAGAACTGATCTTACCGAAAATCCAAGTGTTGATGTGGTTGTCAAACATGTCAGTAATATCACACAGACATATTGTGCAGAGGAACATCAGATGTACATGATGCAGTTAAATGATGTGTACCACTATTTCAGTAAATTTAGACTATCAACAAAAATTCAAATCAAGTTAGCATCCATGAATGTCGTATGGATTGGCGAAGACGTTGGATTTGTTAAGCCTGAAAATGTTTGGATAAAAGACGAGTCTTCAGATATTGATCTCAAGCCTTACCGGTACATTCTACCAAAATCTTTACTATGTTTGAGTGACATGTTTCACCAGCTTGGTGCTTCAGAAAAACAGAGTTCACAAATGTTGATAGATGTATTGAAAGAAATTCAGCAAAACCATGATGAGTGTGTTGATAGGTTGTCAGTTTCAACAGATCTTTCACTAGTTCTGAGAATCCTGAAGGTTCTGAAAGAAGATGAAACTACTGATAAAACAGACTTACTACTTCCAGTACATAATGATGAAGAGCGACTGGTTCTAAAGCAGCTGAGACATTGTGTGTACTGTGAATCTTACCAGTTTTCTTATATCGACGATGATACAGAAAATAATTATTTTGCTCAAATCCCTTCAGATCTGGCAAGAGATCTTGGTATTCGCATTTTGACTAACCCACTACTGAATGCAACAGAAGAATTTGATATGAATTATGGACAAAGTGAACCATTAACAAGACGCCTGAGAAATCTATTACATGAATATACT
Organism: Chrysomallon squamiferum; assembly: GCA_012295275.1. Taxonomy (NCBI): domain Eukaryota; kingdom Metazoa; phylum Mollusca; class Gastropoda; order Neomphalida; family Peltospiridae; genus Chrysomallon; species Chrysomallon squamiferum. The sequence continues at coordinate 33,652,126 of CM022672.1, read as the reverse complement.
GATGGTTTTTCTGTCCCAAAGGAAATTATACAGAATGCTGACGATGCTGGAGCTTTTGAAGTGAATTTTCTCTACGATGAAAGAGAGAATTTGGAAGCAAGAACTGACTTAATCAATGAAGGAATGGCTTCCTTACAGGGCCCAGCTTTGTGGGCACAGAATGATGCTCAGTTTTCTAAATCTGACTTTGCTAATATCACCAAGTTAAGTGGAGAAACCAAAACGGACGATTCCACAAAAATAGGAAGATTTGGATTAGGTTTCAATTCAGTTTACAACTTGACTGATGTTCCAAGTTTTGTAAGTGGAAATCATTTTGTCATATTTGATCCGCATCAAACATTTCTTGGAACTCCTGGACTGAAAGCCGATCTTACAAAGCAGAAAAACAAATTAATGTTGCAGAAAATGAAGAATCAGTTCAAACCATTCGAGAAAGTGTTTGGTTGTAATTTACTGCAATCAGAGTATCCAGGTACATTATTCAGATTTCCTCTCAGAACAGAGTTACAAGCACAACGCAGCGATATTAGTGGTTTGTATTATTCTCCAGCTGAAATGAAAAAATTCATGGACTTATTTGTGTCCAGTGCAGGAAATCTGCTGCTGTTTTGTCAGAATGTGAAATATGTTAGAATGTTCCATTTACCCGCAAATAAGTGATCCTTCAAAGGCTACTCTTCTTGTAGAGGTTCGAAAAGAGGTTAAGAAAAGAAGCACAGAACTTTCTACATCAGTACTCAAACATCTTTCTGATGTATGGGAAAAGGAAACTGAAAGCAAAGATTTAGTGAACGAGATTATCACAATATCACTTTCTGTATTTGACGCAGCTAAAAATGTATTTAGTGCATTTTCATCAAAAAGTCAAGTAAACTGGATTATTTCATGGTGCCTCGGAAGAAGAGAATCTATTTATATAGCAAGGAGAAGGGAACTTAAAGGTCTACTGCCATTGGCAGCAACAGCAATATCAATCTGTGAAAGAGAAAACGTCATTTTCCCTCTTAATGAATGTCCTGATGGATTTTACAAAAATGGCCATTTGTTTTGTTTCCTACCATTACCAATTACAATTCCTCTGCCACTGCACATAAATGGTGCATTTGCTTTAACACATGACAGAAAACATCTCTGCTCTAAGTCAGAGGAAGAAAAAACTGTTTCAAAAGAAGCAAACTGGAATGAAGCTCTAATTTCAGATGCAGTATCAATGTCAGTGATAAATGCTTTTGAAGCTGTGAAATCAGTTGGATATACCGATCCTGAACATTTTTATGCTTTGTGGCCATCTTTAGAGAAAGAGTATGAAACACTTTTTAAAAGATTTCATCAAATGATTGTTTATGACAGTCCTCAGATACTCCTGTATAATTCAAAATGGGTTACTTTTGAGAAAATGCTCTTGTTGGATCCACTGATACGTTTCAAAGAAGGAACTGGGCTAATTGCATTTGCTGCATTCGAACACTACTACAGAGGAAACAAAACTGTCATAGACCTTCCTCAAAATATTCTGAATGGTTTTATTGAGGCAGGACTATATACTGAGATAAAAAGACACACTTTAAGCATTGAAGAATTTTATCTACAAATCTTCTTTCCAAACATAAATGATCCATATTGGAATGATCAAGAGAGAGACAGCCTGGTTATTATTGCTTTGAAAAGCAATTCTCCTCAAATAAAAAATATGATACGGGAAACCCCTTGCATACCAACACTTCCTTCAGGGACACTGAGGCAACCAAAAGACTTAGTTCACCCACAAGGAAAAAGAGCTTGCATGTTTTTTGACTGCGATGGCTTTTTCCCTTCAAACTCAAATGAGAATGATTTTTGTACTCCAGATATTCTTTCAGCATTGTCTGACCTAGGAATGCAAAATGAAGAACTACAGTGGAGTGTGCTCTATGATCGAGTGAAATCTGTTGAAACACTGTCTAAAGTGAACATGAAAGATTCAGTTACCAGATGTAAATACATTCTGCTTTACCTGGGAGAATACGAGTCACATCAAAGTCATATCTCATCTAAGAAAAGATTTTGCACATGTCCACAGAGTTTCAAAGAAAAGATACAAAATAGCACATTTTTGCCAATCCTTAAGAAACCACCAAACTGGCCAACTGGTTGGTGTTATACGGATAAAGTTCTTGATAGTCCATTGTCATTATATTTTGAAGAATGTATAAACATTGGATGTTCAAACAAGTTAATCTTAGATTCATCAAGGCTGAACTTTATGAGAACAAAACAGACACTTGAGTGGCTTGGTGTAAAGACTGAATCTGATATTTCTGTTGAGAACATCATTGAGCATCTGCTGACTGTCTCATCTGTAGAAACAGATGGTCTTGAGGAGGCTGATTTTCACAAACTGACCGACGTATGTTCTTCTGTATATCACCGCCTTAACGAAAAATGTTCATTAGAAGAATCTGAAGCAAATAAATTAATTTCAGAGTCATTGCAAGGAAAAACAGTTATATTCCAAGTGAATACATTCATCAGCTCAGAACAGATTTCATTTTCTCAGCATTTTGAACTGAAACCATATTTGTACCCAATGAGTACTCCTTTGCTTAAATATCGTCTCTTTCTTAAAGTAATAGGAGTTAAAGAAACTTTTGAGCCTGATTCTGCTGCAAATGTTATGTTCCAGATTGCACAGAAATGTGGCCGTAATGCACTAACTGAAACCGATCTTCAGAATTATTCAAAAGCAGCCACCATTTTGGTCCAGCTTATGAACAGTGATGAAATTGGATGTGCTTCAAAAAAGTTTACATCATTATTTCTGCCTGATAAAAGAAACGTTTTACAACCATGCTCTGAACTATGTTTAGATGACTGTGAATGGCTAAGTAACAGAAATTCTATGAAGTTCCTGCATCACTGCATGACTGTGGAAGTAGCAAAAGCCTTTGGAATCAAAACCAAACGACAGCAAGACATAAAATCACATTCGGTGCCATTTGTTCAGGCTTTCGGGCAACACGAAGAACTCACTAACAGAATAAAACGGATCCTAGAAGGATATCCCTGCGATGTGTCTCTGATGAATGAACTGCTACAGAATGCTGATGATGCAGGAGCATCAGAGCTGATGTTTATCAAAGATTTCAGAACCCATCCAAGTGAAAGAATTTTTGATGACAGGTGGAAACCTCTGCAAGGGCCGGCATTGTGTGTTTATAATAACAGTTATTTCACACAGAAGGATTTGGATGGAATACAAGAATTGGGTCTTGGAAGCAAAAGTTTAGACTATACTAAGACAGGTCAGTATGGAGTTGGATTCAATGCTGTTTATCATTTGACAGATGTACCAACATTCCTGACATTTGGACCAGGAATGGAAGAAACACTGTGTGTACTTGACCCTAATTGTCTGTACACGCCAACCGCTGAGCCTGGTGTTCCAGGAGCACGATTTACTAACATATCAGAACTGCGTTCTTCATACAGTGATGTTTTCTCGTGTTTCCTTGAAAATGAAGTTCCTCTCCATCCACAAGGAACATTGTTTCGGTTTCCTCTCAGAAATAAAGAAATGGCTAAGAACTCAAACATATTCAAAAAAGAAATAGACACAAAGGAAATTGAAGAATTATTATTCAACTTCACATTCCACATGTCACAGTCTCTTATGTTTCTTAATAAGATAAGAAAAATTTCAGTTGCAAGCATAGAGGAAAGTGGACATATTCATATTGAAAATGTTGTGGAAGCATCTACACAAGATGATGAAAAACACAGAATGTATTTAAGTAATATTGTTGATGAAGTGAAAAAGGCAAGAAATCAAAACCGCGGGCTTAAGGAACTAAAACAAGAACAGGTTGCAGTGAGAATGAACATAAAAAATGGTCATAAACCTGAGGAAGAAAAATGGCTGATAATTCATCAATTTGGTTTTTCTTACAATGTAGAATTGCCTCCTGAAATATACAGTGCTTGGGAAAGAAGAGATATAAATCTTCTACCCAGAGGTGGAGTGGCTGTTCGACTTGATGAAGAAAACGTCCAATGCAACAAAAGAGCATTTTGTATTCTTCCACTGCCCATTGAAACGGGTCTGCCTGTTCACATCAATGGTCATTTTGCACTAGACCACGAAGCCCGACGGAATTTGTGGCATGATACTCAAGATTATCGAGCTAGGTGGAATCAGCATATTGTAGAAACGCTGATTGTGCCAGCATACATAAAAGCTCTAAATTTGATGCAGATGATATTCCATGAGAATGGCACTGAAAATATTGATATGAATATCAAACAATACAATGCACTTTTTCCTGACATCAACAAGGCGAAAGACGACTTTTGGAAATCACTGGTTACTGCATTTTACAAAACAGTCTTTCTGGAGAGACTTACTTTATTTCCTGTTGTCAGGAGGCACAAAACATTAAAGCAAGTAATCTGGGTTTCTGTTTTTAATGACCATGGGTTTCCAGGATATTTCAATAAACTTCAATCATTTTATGACAATAATGACAATAAACCAGATTATGAGCAGATCCAAACTACTTCAAGTCAGTTTGATTTTACCGGAGTAAATCCTTTCACTCAGATAGAAACTCATCAGAAACTTTCTGAGATACTGAAAACTCTTGGTATGAAAATCATTGAAGCACCACTCTGGATTTTTGAGAATTTTGTAATTGCTGGCCTTGGTGAACAAGTGCACTGTGTGAAACCAGAGAATGTGATAACATTTCTGAAATCATGTAATACAGAAGGGATGACAGATAAATGTTTAATAGGAAAGTTACCAGAAAAAGTCGAAAACACTCCATTTGTTGATACAGCAACAGTCAGTCTGGTTATAAAATTCTGCATGAAAGATGATAATATCGAAATTGACGGACTGCCTCTGTGTTTGAATAATGCAAACGAGCTTAGCATTTTCAGCAGAGAAAATAGAATTCTTCTAATAATGTTTACAGACCTCATTAAAGGCTCACCAGATAGGTGTTTACACAAGGATATTGTCAGTTTATTTTCAGAGTGCAAAGAAAGTCTGGTTTTGAAAAGTATGGACATCAGTGATTTATCTTTGTTGCTGAAAGACACAGTGGACGAAACTGTGTTTAAACAAGGCAAAGCTGTGGACTGGAATAGCACTAATCATCCAACAAAACAATGGATTCGACGTTTATGGACGTTTCTTTATAGTGAACTAGAAAAAGAATTCTCTGAGAAACAGTTGTCCATTTCCAGCTTTGGAGAAATAAGGGAATGGAGCCTATTGCCGGTCACAGTAATTCAGAAAAATGTAGATCAGACAAAAATAATACGTCAAGATCAGCTGCATCCCATAGGTAAAGCTGAAAATGTCATAAACCTCCTGGATGAAACAAATTA
>CM022672.1:33641564-33646553 GCA_012295275.1 Chrysomallon squamiferum | reverse complement strand
TCATTTATATACACTGTCATTTATATACACTGTCATTTATATACACACTGTCATTTATATACACACTGTCATTTATATACACACTGTCATTTATATACACACTGTCATTTATATACACACTGTCATTTATATACACACTGTCATTTATATACACACTGTCATTTATATACACTGTCATTTATACACACTGTCATTTATATACACACTGTCATTTATACACACTGTCATTTATATACACACTGTCATTTATATACACACTGTCATTTATATATACACTGTCATTTATATACACACTGTCATTTATATACACACTGTCATTTATATACACACTGTCATTTATATACACTGTCATTTATATACACTGTCATTTATATACACACTGTCATTTATATATACACTGTCATTTATATACACTGTCATTTATTTATATACACATTGTCATTTTATATACACTGTCATTTATATACACACTGTCATTTATATACACTGTCATTTATATACACACTGTCATTTATATACACACTGTCATTTATATACACTGTCATTTATATACACTGTCATTTATATACACACTGTCATTTATATACACTGTCATTTATATACACACTGTCATTTATATACACACTGTCATTTTTATATACACATTGTCATTTATATACACACTGTCATTTTATACACACTGTCATTTATATACACACTGTCATTTTATACACACTGTCATTTATATACACACTGTCATTTATATACACACTGTCATTTATATACACACTGTCATTTATATACACATTGTCATTTATATACACACTGTCATTTATATATACACACTGTCATTTATATACACACTGTCATTTATATACACACTGTCATTTATGTACACTGTCATTTATATACACACTGTCATTTATATACACACTGTCATTTATATACACTGTCATTTATATACACACTGTCATTTATATACACACTGTCATTTATATACACACTGTCATTTATATACACACTGTCATTTATATACACACTGTCATTTATATACACTGTCATTTATATATACACACTGTCATTTATATATACACTGTCATTTATATACACACTGTCATTTATATACACACTGTCATTTATATACACTGTCATTTTTATGTACACTGTCATTTATATATACACTGTCATTTATATACACACTGTCATTTATATACACACTGTCATTTATATACACACTGTCATTTATATACACTGTCATTTATATACACTGTCATTTATATACACACTGTCATTTATATACACTGTCATTTATATACACTGTCATTTATGTACACTGTCATTTATATACACACTGTCATTTATATACACACTGTCATTTATATACACTGTCATTTATATACACGTCACTGTCATTTCATTTATGTACACACTGTCATTTATATATACACTGTCATTTATATACACACTGTCATTTTATATACACACTGTCATTTATACACACTGTCATTTATATACACACTGTCATTTATATACACTGTCATTTTTATATACACACTGTCATTTATATACACACTGTCATTTTATACACACTGTCATTTATATACACTGTCATTTATATACACACTGTCATTTATATACACACTGTCATTTATATACACTGTCATTTATATACACACTGTCATTTATATACACACTGTCATTTATATACCGTCATTTATATACACACTGTCATTTATATACACTGTCATTTATATACACACTGTCATTTATATACACACTGTCATTTATATACACACTGTCATTTATATACACTGTCATTTATATATACACTGTCATTTATATACACACTGTCATTTATATACACACTGTATATACACACTGTCATTTATACACACTGTCATTTATGTACACACTGTCATTTATACACACTGTCATTTATATACACACTGTCATTTATATACACACTGTCATTTATATACACTGTCATTTATATACACACTGTCATTTATATACACTGTCATTTTATATTTATATGTACACTGTCATTTATATACACACTGTCATTTATATACACACTGTCATTTATATACACACTGTCATTTATATACACACTGTCATTTATATACACACTGTCATTTATATACACACTGTCATTTATATACACACTGTCATTTATATACACACTGTCATTTATATACACACTGTCATTTATATACACACTGTCATTTATATACACACTGTCATTTATATGTACACTGTCATTTATATACACACTGTCATTTATATACACACTGTCATTTATATACACTGTCATTTATATACACACTGTCATTTTTATACACACTGTCATTTATATACACTGTCATTTATATACACTGTCATTTATTGTCATTTATATTTATATACACTGTCATTTATATACACTGTCATTTATATACACACTGTCATTTACTGTCATTTATATACACACTGTCATTTATATACACTGTCATTTATACACACTGTCATTTATATATACACTGTCATTTATATACACTGTCATTTATATACACACTGTCATTTATATACACACTGTCATTTATATACACTGTCATTTATATACACTGTCATTTATATACACACTGTCATTTATATGTACACTGTCATTTATATACACTGTCATTTATATACACACTGTCATTTATATACACACTGTCATTTATATACACACTGTCATTTATATACACTGTCATTTATATATACACTGTCATTTATATATGTCATTTATATACACTGTCATTTATATACACACTGTCATTTATATACACACTGTCATTTATATACACACTGTCATTTTTATATACACACTGTCATTTATATACACACTGTCATTTTATATACACTGTCATTTATATACCTGTCATTTTATACACACACTACACACTGTCATTTATACACACTGTCATTTATATACACACTGTCATTTTATATACACACTGTCATTTATATACACACTGTCATTTATATACACACTGTCATTTATATACACACTGTCATTTATATACACACTGTCATTTTATATATACACTGTCATTTATATACACTGTCATTTATATACACTGTCATTTATATACACACTGTCATTTATATACACACTGTCATTTATATGTACACTGTCATTTATATACACACTGTCATTTATATACACACTGTCATTTATATACACACTGTCATTTATATACACACTGTCATTTATATACACTGTCATTTATATAAACTGTCATTTATATACACACTGTCATTTATATACACACTGTCATTTATATATACACTGTCATTTATATACACTGTCATTTATATACACACTGTCATTTATATACACACTGTCATTTATATACACTGTCATTTATATACACACTGTCATTTATATACACTGTCATTTATATACACACTGTCATTTATATACACTGTCATTTATATACACACTGTCATTTATATACACACTGTCATTTATATATACACTGTCATTTATATACACTGTCATTTATATATACACTGTCATTTATTTATTTATATACACTGTCATTTATATATACACTGTCATTTATATACACTGTCATTTATATACACTGTCATTTTATATACACTGTCATTTATATACACACTGTCATTTATATACACTGTCATTTATATACACTGTCATTTATATACACACTGTCATTTTATATATTTATATACACTGTCATTTATATACACTGTCATTTATATACACATTCATTTATATATACACTGTCATTTATATCATTTATATATACACTGTCATTTATATATACACTGTCATTTATATTTATACTGTCATTTATATACACACTGTCATTTATATACACACTGTCATTTTATATACACTGTCATTTATATATACACTGTCATTTATATCATTTATATACACTGTCATTTATATACACACTGTCATTTATATACACACTGTCATTTATATTAAACTGTCATTTATATATTCAGTATCACCGGTATACACTTCTACTGATACAGGGCCTACACATTTTTCTTTTACTTTATAGGGTCATTCATACGCAGTGACATTAACATACATGCTGTCAGAGGTTTTGTATAAACTGTCACTGGTATTCTACAAACTGTCACTGGTATTCTACAAACTGTCACTGGTATTCTGCAAACTGTCACTGGTATAAACTGTCACTGGTTTTATTACAAACTGTCACTGAAGTAAACTGCCATCGATTACACACTGTGTTTGTTCGACTCTGCTTACGGAGTCTACGACCCACAATTCATTGGGAGTGGCGAGACCGCATCGAGCCCCAGAGGTCGTCGGAGACGTATTGCCCGCACATGCGCAGAGAGGGACGCGGGAGCAGAAGCTATCGAGTTTTAAGTGATGACGTGCCAACGGCTTCAGCGTTCTGCAGCCTGACAGAAAATTAGCTTTCCACGCCGACTGTTTGTCGCTCTGCAGCAACCCCCACGGTAGAACCGAGTCTAGGTAATTTGCAGCAGGCCGGGAGCAATATGGCTCGCTTGAGTGAAGTCGATAAAGCTCTTAATCAAATACTGTTTTTCTTTTTTTTAATTAATGCGAATGAGTTTGCTGAGTGGTTCTTCGCGTCTGTCCCGGGGGCACAAGGCGGGGGTTGGCAGTTCGACTCCCGGCTCTGGTGATTATTGATGACGGGTTTCACGGGGAAGTAATTTCGTTGTGATGTTCATTAATCGCTGGTTTTATTTCTAACTGGTTTATTTCTTTAGCGTTTGCGACAATGATCTGCAGATTAGCGTTGTTTGATATTTAGTATATATGATTTGATGTCACTGATGTATGTGTATGTGTGTGTGTGTGTATGCAAAAAAAAAATTAATTTATATCTTTCTCAGTCTGTCTATCTGTCTTATTTGTGAAAATATAAAACAGTAGAATGTTAAGTGTGTATGTGTTTGTGGGTCTCTCTCTTTTTCTGTGTGTGTGTGCGTATGTGTGTGTGTGTGGGTGTGATA
>CM022672.1:33624064-33639064 GCA_012295275.1 Chrysomallon squamiferum | reverse complement strand
ACCATCACCACTACAGGAATTAAAATAAACAATTAATTACACTTCAGGGTATTATAATATTTATATAACATCACCACAAAAGTATAATTAATTCCACGTCAGATTATTATAATATTTATATAACATTACCACTATAAGCATAATTAATTACACTCATAGTATTATAATATTTATATAACATCACCACAAAAGTATAATTAATTCCACGTCAGATTATTATAATATTTGTATAACATTACCACTATAAGCATAATTAATTACACGTCAGATTATTATTATATTTATATAACATCATCACCACTACAAGTATAATTAATTACACGTATGTATGTATGCAAGTATGTATGTATGTATGTATGTATGTATGTATGTATGTATGTATGTATGTATGTATGTTTATATTACTGAAGTTAGAAATGATAAGAAAATATAGCCATATGTTTTCTTTTATTAGCGTTATGTGTGTGTGTGTGTGTGTGTCATAGAATTAGCGTGTCATGAGAGAGAGAGAGAGAGAGAGAGAGAGAGAGAGAGAGAGAGAGAGAGAGAGAGAGAGAGAGAGAGAGAGAGAGAGAGAGAATTAACAAAAAATTCAAGACCCGCAGACAGCAAATTTCTTGCCAGAATAAGCCACGATACAGCTATATCAAAACGGAGTTAAAACAAAAATAAGCAAACAAATCTTATCAAATTAATTTCACATACGAGCAAATGCCAAGTAGAAGCGCAGCCTCCAGGGAAGAAATCCATTCTGTTTTTAATACTTTTTCGTCACACACGAAGACTCGCGGTCTCTAACGGTAAAGCAATGGCATCACTCCACATTCGACGCCTGTTTTATAATGCATGCTGACCTTATACGATACAGTTTCTTCAGTAGTTTTTAAATACCAATTAGAAAAAAACGTGACGTTTGCTTGCTTCGCTCTCTCTTCACTAATGTTTTTTCTTATTTGAGTTGATTTGATTTATTTATTATTTTTTGATTTGCTTTTAATTTATTTTTTATTGACAAATATATATATATATATATATATAACAAAATCTCTCTCTCTCTCTCTCTCTCTCTCTCTCTCTCTCTCTCTCTCTCTCTCTCTCTCTCTCTCTCTCTCTCTCTCTCTCTCTCTCTCTCTCTCTCTCTCTCCACTAATACAAACACAGTTAAATAGATGCATATGGATATGTGACAAATAAATGGGTAAACGACCACAGTATATATATCATTATCCATTCTTTTTTCTTCTTGTGGTTCGGTATCATTTTTGTTGTAAAATATTAAAAAGTAAATAACATAATTATTTGTTTGGAATCAGTTAAACAGAAATTAACGATCCCTCGAAGATTGTATGTATGTATGTATGTATGTAGGTATGTATGTATGTATCTATCTATCTAATCTATCTGTCTATCTATTTATCTATCTATCTATCTATCGAGATAAATCTTTTTCTAAATTAAAATAGGCTGGCCTTTCCAAAAATAAGTCGCAGGCAAGTAATCATAGTTTAAAATGACAAAATCAAATTATAATATATATATATATTCTATTATTAGTCGACTTACATTTTTATTATTTGATTTTGAGGTATTTCTGGCGAGTGTAGCTAGGAAGTAAGCCGATAATGAGAAAAACGACGTCAGCGGGAACTGATTCCACAGCTCTATAACAACAATACCATACATACCAGTACGAAGAATACCACTACTACTACACTTACCACAACGACTACCTTGTTGCAACTGATAACACTGCTTTGTTACTTTTAATAATACTAATGTTACAAATACTACTACTACCTTTTTTTAACTGGTATTACTACTACTATTGCTTTATTAGTATTACTACTACTATTGCTTTATTACTATAACTACTACTATTACTTTATTACTATTACTACCAGTATTAATACTATTACTGCTGATAGTGTTATTCGTTCTGTTATCATTACTATTGATTTTACAACAATTACTACGCTTTCTATTACAGCTATTGAAAACAAGTTGTTGTTTTTTACACATAAGCTGGTGTACATGCGTAGATGCGTGCGTGTGTTCGTCTATGCGTGCCTGTCGGAAACAGACGAAGGACAACAGAACTACTTTTGTGCGGTAATCACTAAAGTGCATTTCTACAGTTCTGCAAACTACACGAGTTAGCAACAAATTAGCCCCGAGACGTGACTTCAATTTTCACACACACAACGATATTTAATTAATTGCCCTTCTTCGCGAATTCTTTTTGTTTTTAATCGAAGTCTTCTCTTTGACGCAGTAAGTAACTGCAAATATGACAGACAAACACGCCGGTCACCAGCTGTCACTATCCGTAAGCTTATTTGATAAATTATAACGTTGATGCACCATATTGCTGTCTTCTTCTTCTTTCCTTTTTTTTTTTAAAGCTGCTAATCGTGTATAGAGCACAGGTTTTAAACCTGGCGGTCCCCAGCCCTTTTTTCTGGGGGAGGGGGTCGCGAGATCGTTCTTGAGCGAGGGTATGTTTTAACTTTTTTTCAACTTGACTTGGAAGGAGAAATAAACAAAAACGTGTGGCTAGGTTTGGGACCCGTCACAGTGAATACAGATTCCTTCTGTACTGTCTTTGGTTGATGAAAAAATATAGATATTATTGAATCAAAGATTTAAAATAGGGGTCGTCGGTCTTACTGAGTTGCTCATAAGGGATCGCGGTATGAAAAATTGGTTGAAAACCAGAAGTGTAGGGTGTATAATATTCTCAGCAATACAGCAATACGACAGTAATTTACACGCTACCTTAGTCGTGATATATTTCGCTTTGTTTCAATGCTTACCTTAAAATGATTATTGTTCAAGACTTCTAAGCGGAAATCTTTTTTTTTTTTTTTTTTTTGTCAACCATCTCTTACATTTTTATTCATTTACAATACCTTCGTATTTACAACTAACAAATATGTTTTATATGTTTTTGCAGGATGCTCTCTTAGTTAATATTGCGGCTGTTGTTATATTTTTGTAAGAATAAATCTGGTATTTTCTTTAAACATCTGCATCCAGTGAAGAAAAACACCTACACAAATAGCAGACTATATTCAGTTTAGATTTTTTTTTTTTATCGTATCATTTTGATGACTGTTTTATGAATTTGCATGAACATAATTCCTTCTCACTTGTTCCCGATTTGATACTTTTCTACGTGCGTAAAATACAACGTTTATTGTCCATTTTATTGACCTTAATGACTGGTGTAATGTAACAGATTTACTGATTTCTAGTGTAAGATAGACAACATGATACCACGCAGGAAATGTTGTCAACATGTCTGCCTTACAAGTGAGTGAACAAACATTAACGTGCTAATCAGATTTTTTTTTCTTCAGAAGTTTATATAATCATACTTACATATGCAGTTAAAGCGTATAACATATTCGTTAATAAATCTTAAAATGCATATTTATTAATGAAGAAAATAACAAAAAGCTAAAAAAAAAAAAAAAAAAAAAAAAAAAAAAGGAAAATAAACCAAATAAAATAGAAATATGAAAAATCATAAAGGAATTAACGAAGACAATAACAAGCAGTTAAAAATATGTAATTAAAGACAGGTTATGTTACATTAGAAAATAGAGAAATAAAAAAATAAAAAATAAAATAAAATAAAATAAAAAATGCTATTTTAAAAAATTCTATATAGTAAAATATAGTAAACATCAATACTGACTACAAATAAGCCGATAATATATATATATATATGTAGTTGTATGTGTGTGTTCTGTGTGTGTGTGTGTGTGTGTGTGTGTGTGTGTGTGTGTGTGAAAGAAGGGAAGGGAAAATAAGTTGATATATTCAGTTTACTAAACATAATCTTTAAGTTACGTGCAGAACAGCACAATTCAATGAATACATACATACACTCACACACACACACACACACACAAATTGAATATATCAACTTATTTTCCCTTCCTTCACACATACACACACACACACACACGTATACAGAACACACACATACAACTACATATATATATGTGTGTGTGTGTGTGTCTGAAAGAAGGGAAGGGAAAATAAGTTGATATATTCAGTTTACTAAACATAATCTTTAAGTTACGTGCAGAACAGCACAATTCAATGAATACATACATACACTCACATACGCATATATATACATACATAAAATATATAAAATGTATAAAAAAACAACAAGAACATAGTACAGCAATTATATAACGTAAGCAATGTAATATATCATGACGTAACATAATGTAAACGTACAGTAATTAAATGTAATGCAATGTAATGCAGTGCTATGTAACGTATCGTAATGTAATGTAATGTATTACAGAGTGCAATGCGACATACTACAACATATACTAGATAACAACAACAATAAGTAACATAACCTGAAACACATAAAAACGATTTTGTTAAATAAGCCTATTTGTGTCTTGAATATGATAAACTGTTATATTTCTCAGATCATTAATGTTCCCTCCCCCGATTGATATTTTCTGTCCACCAATTTTTTGGGGGCAAAATATTCAAATCACTTGACTTCTCTCCGCGAAGATCGAAAACGTATTTTCAGTTCGCGACTGGAACTGAAAACAAACATTTAGAAGCATCAAGATATCAAGTTATTGTTCTGTTTTGTTTGATATTCATCTGGGTAAAACCAAAGAGGCGGGTGACTCTTCAATTTCCCTAACATGTCTGTTTAATAATGATAAAGATGGTGATAATTATGATGTTAAAGATGATGACGATAATAGAAACAGTAGGTTAAAAAAAACTGCAGGCGTATGATTAAGCCTTCAGTGAGTAGTAGTAGTAGTAGTAGTCGTAGTAGTAGTAGTAGTAGTAGTAGTAGTAGTAGTAGTAGTAGTAGTAGTAGTAGTAGTAGTAGTAGTAGTAGTAGAAGTAGTAGCAGTAGTAGTAGTAGTCGTGTCGTAGCAGTAGTAGTAGTAGTAGCAGTAGTAGTAGTAGTAGTAGTAGTAATAGTAGTAGTAGTAGTAATAAAAGAACAACAATGAGCAGGATGATAATACAACGACATCTCAAACGTCTACGACAAGATAACAACAACGCTAACAAGGACAATAATAATAATAACAATGGCAAATTTGATAATAATATAATAATAATAATAATAATAGTAAGAGTATTAGTAGTATTAGTAATAATAATAATAATAACAATAACAATAATAATAATAATAATAATAATAATAATAATAATAATAATAATAATAATAATAATAATAATAATAATAATAATGATGATGACGATGATGATGATGATAATAATAATAATAGGAATAATAGTTGGAGCCTGTAATACTGCATTCAGCACTGCAGTTATTATATACACTGTGATAGAACACAATGTGAGATTCAACAAGAAAAGATCAGCGACGGAAAGATTTGCTGGAAGCAGAAACTTGATCTGTGTTTGTTTTCCTCTTACACAGAGACAACATCACAAGATGGAAAGTTGGTTAATCTGAGGAAATCTTAGCTTGTTTTCCTGAAGAAAGTCTAAACCGCCTTTGTTCTAATGCACAATACGTCTACATGCATGTTAAAATATCGCTGTTGTTTTCTGGTTTGTTTTCTCAGGTTTTTTTGTTTTTTTGGTTTCACCGTGTACTGGCAAAATGTGTTTACTTCGTTTTTCATAAACGCAATAGGTGAAAGTGAATTAATAGAAATATGATAAATGTGTGTGTGTGTGTGTGTGTGTGTGTGTGTGTGTGTGTTTGTTTGTATAATATGGTTCTGTATGTCTGTTTTAATATTTCTATTTGTGTGTTTGTGGTGTGTGTGTGTGTGTGTGTGTGTGAGAGAGAGAGAGAGAGAGAGAGAGAGAGAGAGAGAGAGAGAGAGGTAAATACAGATATTTTCCTTCCTGTATCTAGCATATGAACCCTAAGTAGAAGAAAAATAATATACAAGATATCTTATTTAACTTTATGACATTCATGCTTTTATTTTATAGGATAATTTGAATGATGGACGACATAGTATCTCTCTCTCTCTCTCTCTCTCTCTCTCTCTCTCTCTCTCTCTCTCTCTCTCTCTCTCTCTCTCTCTCTCTCTCTCTCTCTCTCTCTCTCTCTCTCTCTCTCTCTCTCTCTCTCTCTCTCTCTCTCTCAAAAACACAGACACACACACGAACACACACACACACTGTAGGATAACCAGCAACGAAATCAACACATTGTTTTCACGCTTTTTTCCGCTATTCCAGTTCTAAACAAATTTTGACTGATACATCTCAATAAAGGCCGCACCCTAGTATTTAGTGAGTCGACATCCGATTCCTAACAATGGAAAACACTTACACTTACAAATAGGCGATATATTCAATTACTTTAATATCATATCACCCTCTGTGTAATTCATTCTCACTTGTCCCTAGCTGATACTTTGAACACACTGTTATAAGACAACTTGACTGTTACTTTGAATAACTTGACTGTATTCAAAATGGCGAGCTGATTATAAATACCAAACATCGCTTGCAACATCAGCAAAGGAAAACAGATTGTGATAGAATAAAAAAAATGTTATAAAAATAAAGAGCTAACATGTTAGACAATTTTAATAAATATAAACACATATTAGCGCTAAGTGCATATAATGTTAGTCATTTTAAATAAGTGTAAATACTGCTAGCCATTTTTTATACATGTAAATACTGCTAGCCATTTTTATTAAATGAAATACTGTTAGCCATTTTTTGCTGTTTTTGCAGTTGCACTTCTATTCTTATCTCTTCTTCGTTTGTTTTTTTCATGGATTTTTTTTTTTTTTTTTAAATTCTTTTTTTTTTTTTTTTTTTTGTATCCCACAAAATGCAAACACACTTAGCGTTCACGTTAAAAGTAATTTTAGAAATATCGGAAAATAGAAAAAAAAAAAAAAAAAAAAAAAAAAAAAAAAAAAATTTCTTTCTCAACTAACAGCGTCGGCCGATAGCGGTACAAGTATAAATTTCCGGTTATGGAATTGTGGGAATGAATTATTTGCCCAACGTTCGTGCAGTCGCGTAACGTTGCTGCCGAGTGTCTCCGGAAATTGCCGATGAAGGACCAATCATCGTCGACGTCGTAACGTCAAATGAACAAAGCTACACCGTCGTAACTATTGTCTGTCTCACGCACAGCACTTAATTTCATCTGAGTTATATCTGCTCGAGGAAATCTCAGTTTTTCTTTGCGTGTTTGCTCGTTTGTCGGAAACTTTTCTCGTTCTCGGCGACGCGATAGGCCGTTAGGACTTTGCTTGGAGAATACGTTTTCGTGTTTTATCTTGCATCTGTTTCGAAGTCGTGAGCGTAACGACGTTAGGGGAACACAAATTATAGAAGCAGGGATTAATTGCGAAACGGATTCGGATAAAGCAAACAAAAGCTGACTGCGGCGGTTTTCACGGAATCACTTAAAATAGATTTCGAGATGAAAACAGTCGTGCGCATGAATTCTTCAGTTGAAAAACGCGTGACGTTTTCCTGTTTGTACCCTAAGTGTGTGTGTGTATGTGTGTTTGTGTGTGTGTGTGTGTGTGTGTGTGCACACCTGTTTTTATAGACTAATCCAATAGCGGACGATATAGTACCTCTCTCTCTCTCTCTCTCTCTCTCTCTCTCTCTCTCTGTCTGTCTGTCTGTCTGTCTCTCTCTCTCTCTCTCTCTCTCTCTCTCTCTCTCTCTCTCTCTCTCTCTCTCTCTCTCTCATTAATAATGTTCGTGTGTATGAATTTTTATTTTTTATATTTCTGTTCAAACGCAGGAGATAGAAAAAAAAAAGAAACAAAAGAAACTAAAAAGGAATTTAAAAAAAACCCATCACCAAATATTAATATTATTAATATATACACACACACACATATATATGTGTGTGTGTGTGTGTGTGTGTGTGTGTTAGAAAGATTTAAAGCAAACTAATAATACGTTATATCACGTAAGATGAATAATATAAATCAAATAACAGCACTGCATAGGCTTAACGATATGGAGACGAACTCTATGCTATCTGTTTCATGTCTGACATAACAAACGTCATAAAAATAATTTCCTTCCATTTGTTATGACTTAGATTTGAGAGAGAGAGAGAGAGAGAGAGAGAGAGAGAGAGAGAGAGAGAGAGAGAGAGAGAGAGAGAGAGAGAGAGAGAGAGAGATACTCGTTAGCTTCTATAAGCAGTTTAATAAAATTTAATAAAAAAAATTAGCTATTTCACTTCTTCAATTATTTACCGCTTAGCACAAAAGCAGACCGACTTTCCATGGTTTCCAGCTTTAAAAAAAGAAAAAATATCGGTGTTCATACTGCGATTTCAATTTCGTCTCCTGTAACGATATACTAATATTTCACGATCCGTTTTCTTCTATTTCTTTATCTTGCAAAATGTTGGAGCCACGCGATTCGTTTTCATTACGACTCCAGACAAAAAGAGTCCAGTTTCTGATAATTACTTTGAATGTCAGAGTTAGTGCCAGAGCACGCTCAGTCTGATTTTAATTTAAGAATCAGACTTTCAAAAAAATATATTTTTGTTTATTAATTACACATACGTGTTTGTTTGTGTAGGTCTGTTGTTGTTTTTTTTCTTTCTTTGTATATGTATAGTTAAACTTAGAGATTTGCAACATCTTAAAAAGTTGTTATTTTTTTTTTTTTTTTTATGTGTGTAGCATTCTGAATGTATGACGTGTATCTATGTGTGTGTGTCTGTGTGTGTGTGTGTGTGTGTTTCTCTGTGTGTGTTTGTCTTTCTGAGATTATAACATATGACAGTTTAGATAAATATAATAAGCGGAAATAACGACACTGCAGAATAAGAAGACACAAGAAAAATAAGATATCTGTATTGGAGGATATAAGTACAAAAGATAATAAATGTAACAAAAGAAAATCACAAAATGATGAATTGAGATAAAAATCGATGTGCATGAACACACGCTCAAGCATATATGTATATATATACATATAATAAAAAGTTAATAAGAAGAAACAAGATGACTAAAACCAGGTGTGTGTGTGTATATGTATATATATATATATGTGTGTGTGTGTGTGTGTGTGTGTGTGTGTGTGTGTATCTGTGTGTGGGGTAGGTATGTATAAAATTTAGAATAAGTGTAATAATAAGAACACTGAAGGAAGAATGTGTTTAATATGTGTTTTGTGTGTGTTTGTGAGTGGATGTGTGTGTGTATATCTTAGTTATTATTGTCATTATCATTGTTCTTGTAAAGAGCAGCAGTGCTAGGAGAGATTGTAGTAGTAGTAGTTGCAGCAGTAGTAGTTTTATTGTTGTAGTTGTAATAGGATGGGAGAACTAATAGTTAAAGTAGTAGTAGTTTTAGTAGTAGTAGTTTTAGTAGTAGTAGCATTAGTAACAGTAGTAGTAGTAGTAGTAGTAGTAGTAGTAGTAGTAGTAGTAGTAACAGCAGCAACAGCAGTAGTAGGAATAGTAGTAATTTTGTAGTGTATCAGTGTCAGATAAAAGCGTTTAGAATAATTCTGTATTGATTTATAAGCAATTGTGATTTGTGATACTGGAACAAGTTTAAAAGGTGAAGAACGTGTTTTATTATTACTACTATTATTATTGTTATTATTATTATTATTATTTTTTTATTTTTTTTTTTTTTTTTTTTTTTGGCCAAATTACGCTGCATGAAAAATTACCCATAAATGTCTTCTATTAGAGACAATTTGACATCGATTTCTTGTTTCCTCTGTATCTATTTATTTCTACTTTTTTTTTTTTTTCTGACATTACTGTGAATGTTTATTTTTACAGAATCTCTCTCTCTCTCTCTCTCTCTCTCTCTCTCTCTCTCTCTCTCTCTCTCTCTCTCTCTCTCTCTCTCTCTCTCTCTCTCTCTCTCTCTCTCTCTCCAATGTACGGGGGTATGTATATAAATTATTATTATTATTATTATTATTATTATAGTTCGGGAAAAAAATGTCTACATGTGTGGACAAGCTAGCACAAGATACGTATATCGAATTCATTAATATCCCTGAATTAAATATTGTCATTGCTCGTATTATTTTGATACCTGATAACGATTAATGTAACAAATTAAAGATTAACGTAATGCAGTTGGGGAGAATGTGCTGTATCTTCTCCCTATCAGTTCTGGATTGGTTACATGATTTTGACGTTTCAAGAGAAATCGTCAACAGATGGTTAGCTCTGTGTTACTGCGTACGTAGAGGTAATAATCTAAGGATGAGTATTAAGTGACAGTAAATCTTTTAGTAGCGTTAACACCTAAAAATTTGATCAGGCATAATCAGCCATATGCGTGTGTGCGTGCGTCTTTATGTGTGTGTGTGTGTCTGTGTGTATGTATGTATGCCTGTGTGTGTGTGTATGTGTGTGTGTGTATATATATATATATATATATATGGCTTTTTCTAATAGCAGGAAACTGGGGTGTTTCATTATTGTTATTATTATTTCTTTTGTTTCTTTGTTTCTCATTTCAATCATGCTTAACTCTTTGTTTTAATTTTGCTATTAGAAGATTGTATTTATAGATAGAAATAAAATAGCTCTCGCCCATATATATATATATATATATATATGTTCATATATGTATATATTTCACGTATGTATATATTTTTTTCATAATAACAATAATAATAATAGTAATAATAATAATGACAATAACAACAACAACAATAATAATGATAATAACAGTGACAATAACGATAATAGTAATGACGATGATTATGATAATTATAGTAGTAATAAAGGCCATTAGTAATAATAATAATAATAATAATAATAATAATAATAATAATAATAATAACGATGATGATGATGATGACAATAATGATGATAATTATAATAATAATAATAATAAACCATAACTTACCTTTCTGAGGAGTTTTCGGACTTTTCCTCCAAGTGATAAAATGAATCAGGTTATGAAATAAAGTCACCAAATATATTACAACGATTATTAGGTAGGCGGAGCCCGATTTAAGATAACGTGTCACTAAGAAACACGTGCGACTATTCTCGATTTCCATTGGTTCGATAGCTACGTAGACTGTGTGAGTGGGCGTGATTTCACATCACTGCTTGGAATCGTCCATGTTGTTTGGTAATTACGCTCTGAAAGTGTGACCGCTATTTCAGGATATGAATTAATATTTAACCAGTTTCTACAAATAATCGAACACAGACATTTCCATGCGTGCGGCTCGCCTGAACGGTCAACATCTTGACCACTGATGTCTTCAGCTAATGGTCTCACTGACATCAGTGTCAAATTTCAAAGACTGAAATTTTTTTCAAAGAATCAGTATGTCTCCGTTTTTCTTCTTCTTCTTTTTTTTTTTTTTTTGTATCGTTTTAAACTCAGGTCGTCGGATTCATTAGTGGGTTTGTTAAGCCAGTCAAACGTTGTTGTTTGTGGTTGTGAATTTTACGTCAACGTTTTACGTTTACGTTTGAGTTAACAACGTTTTTTAAATTAGGTTGACGTCGCGTTACGTTTTCACAACAGATTTAATGGTCGTGGCTCCGTTTTGTAACGGAGACTGAAAGTTTAAAGTTTTAATTTGTTTCAACATATCTAATTTAGGTTAATGTCATGTGTCTTTTTTTTTTTTTTTTTCCTTTCGCTATTTTTAAATTTTACGTTCACGTACCTATATGAGTTTTTTGAAGTTATACTGAAATTTGTTTGTTTTTTAAAACCTGTTTTAATTTAAGGTTCACTTGTTTTAACGTATTTAACTCGCGTTCTGAAGTCAAAATGAAGATTATGTTAACTTAATACAGTGCGGATTTTTGACAAAATGTTAACACATTAGATAACTCGAGTTTTTTTGTGACGTCATCATTCTGAATTACAGTTTTCAGCTCAGGTTAATAGTTTCAAACCGAGGTTCAATCATGCGGTCTTGCTTTAAAACTTGCCTACATTTTGTGTCAGTTATTCTATAAATAAATTCAAATACATTCTGCATTATAAAGCTAACTCAGAAAGGTATATTCTATATATTTCTATATTTTAAAGTTTATATATATCTATCTATATATATATATCTTATAAAGATTTACCGTATACACTTGTGTACAAGGCGACCTTATGTATAAGTCGATGTGTATTTTAAGACCAAAAATTGCGTCATTTTAGATATTACTTGTGTATAAGTCGACTCTAGATTCCAGGCACCGTCACTATTTTTAGACCAGTGTGACAGTGCCATGAAGGCCTACATTGTACGCCTACTGTAACATAACTTGCACGAACATACCATAATAACGTAAATGCATGTATTACACGAGCTATAGCCTAAATGTATTATAAATAGTATCTCTTTAATGTAATAGGTCTAACATGGAGACCTAACTTACCGTTATATTTAGCCGTTCTATGATTTACAAAGTGGATATTAATGACGATTGCAATATTATTTCACCAAATTCTTTACAATTAAACAAGTGAGTTTTGTTTATGAAATTAGGACCGATATTTAGTGCAATTTGGCAGAGAAGTCTGCATTCCTAGATCATTGCAAGACGCCTTAAGGCATAACGCCGTACTGACGGTTTTCTCGCTTTAAAATGTATTTTTATGTCATTAAACGGAAGAATATCATGTTTTACATTCATATTTGGTTTTGTTATTTAATTTTTCAAAAAATGTTATACGATAAAATTATATTTTTGAAAAGCTGAAAGACCGCGATTATTTTAGATGCATCCCGTAGCAAAAAATAGTCAAAATGGCGACTCTTCAGCAACAGCTACAAAAGCATTACCTATGTATAAGTCGACCCCCAAAATATTACCTTAATATAGTCTCCCAACAATTCGACTTATACACAAGTATATACGGTATATTAAAATTAAGATTTTATCTAATACATTTACACACTAAAGCTAGCCTTTTAATTAACAGCATCTTTACGTTTTAAACATATATTTGGATTGGTACCTATCTTTAGAAAACGGCAGACGTCATAAACCATCAAGATCACGTTTAAAGTTATTATGCTTTTCCTCTCAAACTTCCTCTGCTGACGTCCAGTTCTTTCTTGCGTTTTCACTTCTCAGTGTCGTGTGTGGGCGTTACTTATTCAATTGTGTTCTCAGAATCCGGGATAAAAGAGAACGAGTAGATTACAATCAGAATCGAAAGACATTATTGTTTGAAAGACATTATATTACAGCCTGACAGCCTTAAACTAATACAATGAAAATAGTTAAAACTCTCACCGTCTCTCATTATACAGTAACTATAACAATATATCTTTATATATATATATATATATATATATATATATATATATATATATATATATATATATATATATATATATATATATATATATATATATATGTATATATGAGATAGAGATAGAGTCAATCAGACAGACAGTGAAAGATTTAACTATTTTCATTTTTTAATTTAAGGCTGTAATATAACGTCTTTCAAACAAGGTTAAATTTTAAGAACGGTCTCTCTCTCTCTCTCTCTCTCTCTCTCTCTCTCTCTCTCTCTCTCTCTCTCTCTCTCTCTCTCTCTCTCTCTCTCTCTCATAAATGTGTGTGTATGTGTGTGTGGGCAGACGTTACTAGGTGAGAACAATTTTGTTTGTGGTATACATACATGACTGCATATACATATTTGCCTATACGTGTGTCTAGATATTAAAGGTCATTCGCGTCTCTCTGTTTGTTTGTATTGTGTTTCTGTAAACGTTTGACATATCTCTTTTAATCCGCCTGATCATAAAGCTATGAAAAGAAAGATATATATATTTGATTTCATCTGTTTTAATGTGGTTTTTATCGCTATGCATAGGAAATTAATGTTCAACGCAAACAATATATATCCGACTGTTTAGAAAATGAGAAACACAAGCGAACAAAAATAGACAAAAGAAAACGAGACTTTGTCATTGCAAAAATAAGGCTTATTTTTTTTTATTTGTTTAATAATAATAAGAAGAAGAAGAAGAAAAAGAACAACAACAACAATATTTATATTTATTATTATTATTATTATTACTATTATTATTATTATATTAATACATTAACACAAATAATTATATCAGTAATAATAATAAGAACAATAAAAAGAACAATAAGAACAATAATAATAATAACACTATTATTATTTATTATTATTATTATTATCACGTAATAATACTGACAACAACAACAATAAATAAATAAATAAATAAATTAATTAATTAATTAATTAATGGAGAATCAGTTTTAAAAATCATTATAAGATAATTAACTGTCAAGTCTGTTTTGTAAAACTGTCTAATTGACGACAGGATCAAACCCACTCGGTTACTAGCAAGTGATGAAAACATAATTTAAAAAAGTAAATACTAATAAACAAGTGCATAAAAAATGAAAAACTGTAAAGAAGATGTTTAGACTGATGACATTTCCAGTATTTTTTCCTCTTCCTTATTATTTATTTTATTAGATTAGATTTTTTTTCTTACTTCCTTTTTTTATTATTGCTTTTTTCTTTTTAAATTTTTTAATCTTTCATTTTCTATATTTTTTTTAAATTTATTTTAATTTTAATTTTAATTTTATTAACCAGAACGATATTATTTTATTTTGAAACAAATTTCGCTTTGTGTAACTTCATTTGGTCACGACAATTTTCTTTTGCTAAAATAATTCACATTCTTTTAACCAGGATCAGACGTGTATTATCTTTATTTTTAATTTTTAAAATCATAACTAAATTTTATGGTTTAGTTTCCCTAGGGCAAATTAAGGAAACGTTGGCAAGTCATTAAAATGAAATATCTCAGTTTGTTTGCCCAACTGATATTTGGATTAAAATGTGTGGCATGCGAAATATAATAATAACAATAATAATTAAAAAAATAAATAATAAAACGTTAATAACAGGAATTAAAACGGCATGGATAATGAATTAAAAAAAACAATTATAAATCAATTTTTTGCAAGAAAACGGTAACAAAAGCTTTGAAATATCTAAAATTGCA
>CM022672.1:33601564-33619064 GCA_012295275.1 Chrysomallon squamiferum | reverse complement strand
TCGTAGACATCTTCTTTAGTGTAGCAACGTCAACGTGGTGTAATCATTGCCTGCTTAACAGAGATGTCGCAAGGAAAACACCAGTGGGATGTCATTACTCGTCGTGTGCGACAACATCCTCAGGTGTCAACTTGTATTTTACACAGGCTTTGTTGGAGGGGTTTGTGTTTTTTTAAATTATCATCATCAATAAAGTCATTATCATTATTATTATCATCCTCATCATCATTGTTGTCGTCATCATCATAACAACAACAGTCATCATCAATGCCATCATCACCATCATCATTATTATTATTATTATTATTATTATATAAATTCCTTTTAAAAGCAATATGCTGTAACTAATGCAAAGGAATCTGCCTAGTAAAACTGTAAAAAATAGTAAATAAATAAATAAATAAACAAATAAATAAATAAATAAATAAAATAATAATAATAATAATAATAATAATAATAATAATAATAATAATCATGATAAGATTCATCATCATGACATCATCATCGTAATCATCATAATCTTCGTTGTTTTGATCATCGTTAGCTTTAGATTGTTTTTAGAAATTTAAAATGATTTTATTTGTTTGACCAATGCAGGACAATACATACCCACAACATGAAAGTTCCTTATCTGAACAGCGACACTTTAAACACTTATTCTCGAATTTAACAGTATCTCCCGGTGACATCACAACACCGTCAAACTGGCAGTACGGTTTAATATGTCCGTCATCTACAACAACAGCAATAGTTTAGTAAATGTCCAGTTTAACTGCTCTCATATTATGATAATGTGACTGAAACTATGTTAATCTTTGCTCCCTAAGCACATATTTAATCTTTTTTCTTTCTTATCGCGTCCTAGATACAAGCGACAGCATTTGTGTGTGTGTGTGTGTGTGTGTGTTTGAATGTCTGTGTGATATATATATATATATATATACACATATCACCTCTCCCTCAAAATAACACACACAGATATATACATATATATATATCTATATCTATATATATATATATATATATATATATATATATATATATATATATATATATATATATATATATATATGTATATGTATGTATGTATGTGTGTGTTTGTGTGTATGTGTTTGCCTAAATTGTGAATAAATCGAGCCGATAATTTTTACGTCTAATAAACAAATATAGATTCACCGTTTTAGCATCAGTAAACGTATACAAACAGCACTTTGTAGTAAATGTTTCTGCCATTTTGAAAAGAGGTAACATGAAAAAAATTAAATAAAGACCCCTTTTCCTGTCATGTTGTAATAAAAGTTTGGTCCTGTTTTTAAAGCTCAGTAAAACAACGAAAAAAAAAGAAAAAAAAAAAACAAAAGAAAAAAAAACAAAAAAAACACGCGTGACATCTCATTATTTAATCCTTCATCATTCTTCTCGGTGTCCTCTTTCTACCTGTCAGTCAGGTTTTAATGTCACATTCATAAAATTCCTTAGTTTTAACTAGATACTTACTTTACAAAGAAAAGAAAAAGCTACCTTGGAATATATATAAATATTAATTAATTGACGAAAACGAAGAAGGTAAGCTATATTAATAATAACATATGTTTCTTATAAACACATCCAGTTATCTCGGTTTGAATGCCAAACGACAGAAATGATGAACCTACCTGTGCTATTGTACTTTAGCTCCCTTCTCAGACAGTAAGAGTCTGAGGTACAAAGAAACGCAGACAAAGTTAGGACAGCGAAAACCAGCATGTTCGCTTTTCTCACTCGATGAATTTATGACCGTGGAACTTACTTAACTTAGCAACGACAACAAAAACAACCAAGCGTCTTGAAAGCTACGAAGTAAGTAGTCAGGCAGGTATTAAAACAAGAGTAAGTAGTTTTAGGCTGGTGGAAAGAAAATGAAAAATAATTTATTTGACTGATTTGAAATAAACACAAAATGACAGCCAGCTTCAAATTATCACGCTTTAAAAAAAAATTAAAACCGGGAAAAAAAAAAAAAAAAAATAATAATAATAATAAATAAATTTAAATTCTTATTGATCAAAGTATATCTGGTAAGGACGTAAATACAGATTGACATAAAAACCTGTCATTTACTTTTCACATTACGTTTAGCAGCTCATGCATGGAACTGAGTTTATTGTTTTGTTACAAAAGAAACCTGCCTGCTGTGACGAAACTTTACAATGCTGACTCGTACGAGTGTATTATACGTGTGCGGCGGCTTTGTACGTTCACTGGTAACACATCGCTCTTTACAAAATTAATGTCTTAGTTAAAGTCTAAATGTTTCGCTACACACGTGTGTCAGCTTAAACCTTTAAAAGACGCAGAGAAGCAAACACATAAATATCACCGTTTTTTCTTTTTCATCCTCAAAATGATTAAACATTATGAAACGAGTACTTGTTTTAATCAGTTAAATCAGGCAAAATGAAATTGAAAAAAAAAAAAATAAATAAAAAAAAAAAAAAATAATAATAATAATAATTAAAGAATTTAAAGAAGTCTATAAATAACGAACGGAAAATACGAAAAATAAAGACGGACCTCGAATATGAAATATATAATAATATTCAATATAAAAGAAATAAAAGAAAAAACCAGAAAAAAGTATGAAAAAAGAAAAAAGAAATAAAAGAAAGAAAATAACAATTGTTATAGTAGTATTTGTAGTCGTATTAGTATACAACTAGTAGGTAGTAATACGAAACAATAACAATTTAAAAATAAAATAAAACTATTTTACATGTAAAATTCTTTTAAAGTTTCTCATCGGGTGACCTGCTTTCTATATTTTGATTTATCTGTGTCACCACACTTACTTCTAATTATAACATCTGGCAAACCGGGACATACTTGAGAGGCCAGACGGAGTTTAGGATGACTCATTAAGGTTAGCTCGCTCTCAGATACTCTTGTCAAAAAATTAACTGTGCATCATATA
Source organism: Chrysomallon squamiferum (assembly GCA_012295275.1). Classification (NCBI taxonomy): domain Eukaryota; kingdom Metazoa; phylum Mollusca; class Gastropoda; order Neomphalida; family Peltospiridae; genus Chrysomallon; species Chrysomallon squamiferum. Next base: position 33,616,114 of record CM022672.1, on the reverse strand, counting down.
ATGTTCCACAGTCACACATTTTCTGAAGTTAATGAAAGAAAAACAACAGAAAAAATCAGTACATATTATGAAAGCACTGATTTCAATATTTTGATCATAGTTCACTCCTCGCACATTCGTTTCATGCAGAGTTCACAACTCTCTTCATGATGCAAAATTACTTTTTTTTCGTTAGTATAGTTATAAATACGCTGACACAATTTTGTTTCGTTTATTTTTTTTTTTTTTTTTTTTAATTATTGTTATGTTAGTGTTTTTCTAAATATTTAAGGACTCGTTTGTGTGTAGGGCGTATACTACCATATTTTTTATCCAATGAATAACACAGAGTCTGCCATCAATTGTTCAACCAGACAAAGACAGTCTACTTTCTTTTACCAAGAAAAATACGTCACAAAGAACTTTCTCTTTTCTAAGAAATAAAGGAAGGTCACATATCCAAAAAAGGCAATAAACTGATTGAGATAAAATTAAATCTAAAGCAGAAAGCTCTAACATCATCTACGCTGAGCGAAACAAAATTATGAGAGTGAGTAAATATGTGGAAAGTTAAATCTACTGGATGTTGATTAACAGTAAGGTAAGTTTTAAAAATGTATACGGACTGGCAAACGTATTTTATTTGTAGTTAAGAGAAAACTAAATCAATAAATCAATAAATAAATAATAAAAAAAAGCCCAACAAACAACTAAATAAATAAATACAATGAAATTATACTGAAAATACTACTACTACTACTACTACTACTACTACTACTACTACTAATAATAATAATAATAATAAGAAGAAGAAGAAGAAGAAGAAGAAATATTTATTTACATGTAGTATGCATTTGGTTTTATGACAATAATTTAAAATATAATACATTTAAAAGTTATTGCAGCATTCAGATCTTGAACACTTTTTAGATATTGGAAAAGGCACACGAAAACATACTTGAAATCTTTTATGATATTATGCAGAGAGAGAGAGAGAGAGAGAGAGAGAGAGAGAGAGAGAGAGAGAGAGAGAGAGAGAGAGAGAGAGAGAGAGAGACGTAAAAAATAATGTTATATTTTTTTCCATATATACAAATATTTATAAAATTGACAATATTACACACACACAGCTTCACACACACACACACACACACACACACACACACACACACACACACACACACAGACACACAGACACACACACACACACACACACACACACACAACGAAACGAATTCCGGAAAAGGCTAATTGCTTTGTTTGTTACTTTTATTTTAACTTTTTATCTCAGATTTACGTAAAACGATGCACTTCTAGCACATGACAATTCATAAAAACCTTTAAAAGCAGATTATCAGACTTGGGTGAACCATTCAAAAACGTTTATACAGAGCCTCTTTATTTGTATCTATTTCTTTATTCTTTTTTGCTTTCCTGAAATTGCCTCTTCAGTAGGAAAGAAGTGCAAAAGTCACAAGCGACTGAGTCTACAGAATTGCATTATTAGTAATTGTAGTAGGTAGTAGTAGGAGTTGTAGTAGTAGTAGTAGTAGTAGCAGTAATGAAAAATATTTATTTGCTTGTTTGTTTGTTTATTTATTTATTTTTATTTATATTTACTACTTCTTGTAGTAAACCTACGACTGTAAATGACATAACTGTTCACACTGTTAGAATAACTAGCGACACCAGTTCGCAAATACTGTATCCATTCTTCTTCCTTCTGACATAACAGTATAAAAATACGCCGCAATAAAATATAAATTTACATTACTCATAGTGATTTTTGTTGTAGACTGTATTTCCTAAATACAGATAACGTCATTTAAGCAGTAATAACTGAATGTGTTGCAACGATATAAAGCTGAAGTAGTCATATGAGTAGTTCCATAAATAGTTTGGATAATTTCCGTAGTACTGTTGTAATCAAAGTAGAAATAGTATTAGGTTTCGCCTACGTTGTTATCATCGTTGTCGCAGTAACAGTAGTATTTGTAATAATAATAATAATAATAATAATAATAATAATAATAATAATAATAATAATAAGAAGAAGAAGAAGAAGAAGAAGAAGAAGAATAGGAGTTAAAAAAAAAAATAATAATAATAATAATATTAATAATAATCATAATGTCAGTTCCAATAATAGCAATAATAACAACAATATAGTGAAGGTACAACAGATACAGATACCACAGAAGTAATATTATTATTATTATTATTACTGAAACTTCTAAACCGGTGCCAACTTTCTGCTAAATGTCTGACACAAGAATGTCTAGAAGCAACCTTTAAGGTAAAACCATTCATTTTTATTTTTGTCCGCATGACATTTTCTCCGATTAATTCCACAGTCACAAGCGACTGAGTCAACAGAAACAAACATAGTTATATATATATATATATATAAATGTAATGGTAATGGTTGTAATGATATATTTATATATATATAAAATGTAATAGTAGTGATTGTAATGATAATAGTAACAGATGTGTTTGTATTATCATTATCAGTAGAGTAGGGTTTGGTAGTATTTGTAGTATTACCAGTAGTATGAGTGGTAGCTGTCTCATTAGAACTCAGCCTGTAGTTCAGACATTAAGAAACAATTAACAGTAGAGCGCGCGCATAAACGGTGGAATTTCAGATAATCCAAACGTCTTGATTACTACGAAGTAAGTAATCTGGCTGGTATTAAAAAAAAAAATAATAATAATAAAAAAGCACAAACCGCCCCCCCCAAAAAAAAAAACACCCTTATAAGTAATGGTATGCTGGTGGAAAAATAATTTATTTTACTAGTTTGAAATAAACACAAAATAACACCCAACTTCAAATAGTGCGTGCTGTTTCAAAAATTTAAAAACAAGAATTTTTTTGTTTTATATTTGTATTTGTCAAATTATATACGATAAGAGCGTAGATACAGACTGACATAGAAACCTGTCATTTACTTTTGACATTACGTTTAGCAGGTCATGCGTGCAACTCAGTGTATTGCTTTCCAACAAGCTAAACCTGCCTGCTGTGATCAAACTTCACTCTGGTGACTCATACTACTGGTGTTATTTGTGTGTGAGGCGGCTTTTTATGTTCACTGGGAACACAGCACCCGTCATAGAACAGAACTAGCTAAACCTGAAGTCTGAATGGCTAACTAATAAATCAGTTCATTATCAGTTCAGCAAAAGCAGAAGGAATCCATCTAAGTGAACTATGCTTTTATCATGTTTATTATAAACGTTGCACTGTATCACTATGTTAGCTTAAACTGTTAAAGGGTGCAAAAAAGCCAAACAGATAGATGGAGACAGAAAACGCCTCTAAGATAAACCATTCGTTAGATTATATTTCTCGGTGTTGTCACAACTACTTATTGTAACACGCGATAGTTCGGATCAAAGTTGAGAGGCCAGTGGAAATTTCAGGATGACTCGTTAAGGCTAGCTCGTCTCATATACTAACAGGGAAAGTATCTGAATTGTGCAACCAATCAAACAGAGTCTACTTTCCTATTCCAAGAAAAATACGGGAGCAAAGAGCTTTGTCTTTTCATGGAAAAAATTAACCTGACATGTACATAAAAGGCAATACACTGCTTGATTTCATATCAAATCTACAGCAGAAACCTCAAACAACGTTTACACTGAGATAAACAAAATGATGGGAGCGTGGAAATGTATGGAAAGTTGAAATTCATTGGATATTGATTAACAATAAGGTAAGACCAGGCAAAAATAATTTATTTGTAGTTAATAAAATAAATTAATAAATAAATAATAAGAAGACATACTTATTTATATAAAGTATGTGTAAGGTTTTATAACAAACATTTAAAGTATAATACATTTAAAAGTTATAGCAGCATTCAAATCGTGAATACTTTTTATATATTGGAGTAGACACACGAAAACATACTTGAACTCTTTTATGATATTATGCAGAGAGAGAGAGAGAGAGAGAGAGAGAGAGAGAGAGAGAGAGAGAGAGAGAGAGAGAGAGAGAGAGAGAGAGAGAGAGAGAGAGAGAGAGAGATGAAAATAATATGATTCCAGATTGCTGTTTTTTTTTTTTTTTTTTTATTTTTTTTTTTTTTTGTTCCTGCAGAATTGCTAATATCACTCTAGTCAAATTATTTGTATACATTTTGTACAATATTTACTGTAATGTTACAAAACAAAATAATTATTACTTGACCCAGAAGACTGAGTCTCTCAGTGATAAATTGTTAAATCGGGAAAGTTTATACAAAAGTAATTTTTTTGTTGTTGTAGAAAACAAATGCTGAAATGTTAATGCTTTTGATCTAAGTGTATAATATGGTATATATTTGTTTCTCTCAGAAGATAAAGTTGTGCGTTAAAAATATAGAGGAACTCAGCACCAGTATCAGAATTACGTAAATGAAATACTCTGTCTTCTCTTTCGATACTAAACCATTTACAAGTTTCTATAGCAAGTCTGACATTACTGCTTATAAATTTTATATTATCGTTTTTTGTTGGCATCTTGAACAGATAATTTTCTAATTTAAATTCATCTTTAGACGTCCTACAATTAATACCTTTAGATGACTCAAGTCTATTTATATGCCATTTTTGTAAGAACTAAAAACATAAAATTCTTTTAACAGCATTTTTATCTACAAGCCATTCATTTGGAGACACGAATATGTAGTATATAAACCACATTCATCTAGTATAGTTTTTATGGAAGATAACAAAGGACGTTGATATAGCATTTAAACTATGATTATACGATAACAACATTTTAAATGTTTTACGGTTAACAACATGACCTAAATATAATCATTCTTTCTTTAAAACGTATAGGCAATGGATATCTCTCTAATTTACCATAAACGTGAAGCTAGGTGTTGACTTAACATTTAATAGTTATTTGTAAAATATAAATTACTAAAACCCCAGATTTTGCATCCATATGATAATATTGGTTTTACAATCTTGTCAAAGAAACGTAAGTGACTGTCGATTGATATGTTAAATCCTCTACATTTTTTTAATACACCAAACATTAACTTTGAAGCTCATTTGATTAAACCTTTCTTAGTATTTATGAAGGGTCCACATTTACTTGAAACAGGCCGGAGGTATTTAACATCAGTAGCAATTTCTATTTCCATAGTATTATATATAAATCTAAAATATTTGTTTTTAAATAGCCTCTGACATTTTCCAGTAATTCAACTTGATCAGAGAATATAGTCACTCTCTTATTATTTATAAATAATTCACTAAACATCTTGGTAATGTAATAGGTATCTCTCTCTCTCTCTCTCTCTCTCTCTCTCTCTCTCTCTCTCTCTCTCTCTCTCTCTCTCTCTCTCTCTCTCTCTCTCTCTCTCTCTCTCTCTCTCTCTCTCTCTTTATATGTATACAGTAATTCGATCAATCCGAAAAGGTAACATCAGTTAGTGTTTGTACATTGAATATAATTCTGCTGTTGAAATATCTATGTATGCTAACTTTTCTCTATCTAGAGATGTATTTAATGTATTGTTTTTGAAATACTTCCATCAATCTAAAGAAGTAAGTAACTGCTTTTTGTTATTTTTGTTTTAATAATAGGTATTTTTTTATATACATATCTGTGCATATCATACTACCAATCTAGAGTTGTAACTGATATTTGTATAAGTATTGTTGTTGAAATATCTATGAACTCTCTTCATCTAAAGTTTTATGAAATAAATTTAATTTTTATGTAATGAGTATTTTACTTATTAAAAATAATAAAAACTTTTGTGAACCATATCAAAACAATATATTTTCAGTCATATATAATATATATTCTTTTCTTCAGAAGTAGCAACATTTATCATGACATAATAAGGAGAGAGTGTGCAAGATAAAGGCAGCCAAATGGGTATGTGGATTTATTTATTTCTGTTTACCTTTTAAATACAAATCTTCAAATATTAATTCCACCACTAGGTTGTTTGATTTTTCCAAAACATAATGAGCCCTTATTTGATTTTTTATTTGATTTTTGCTATTTCTAATTAATTACTTTATATTTAATTTTAATTAATAATATTTTTTACTTATAATTTTATGCTTAATTTGGTTTTCAAAGTTTTTAAAAAATGTTTTGGTAAAACATCTACACATACAGTTTTATGTTTAGATTTTATACGTCATTAAAAGATAATTGCTGAGTATTATTCTTGTTAAAATGACTTATCTTTTCTAATTAATGAGAATAATTTCAGCTTCCTCTGGGTCTAGCAAACTAAAGGAAGGACTGGCTTGCATGAAACAGCCTAGTCTCATCAAGCAGCTGAAATCAGTACTGGATCAGTATCCAAAAGGACAGATTCTAAAGGTAGTATTATATGATAAAATTATAAATTCAAAGCAGTTCCAAATTTTTAAATTCTGATCTTTAATATTAATAAAATAAAATGTAAAAGCTAACTTTCAAATCTTTGCTGTGGCTTCTACACTATGTTACTTTTACTGTTACTACCTCTACTGCTTTTTGTTTCCTTTGCAATGACACCTGTTATTACTACTGTTTTACAGGAAATCATACAGAATGCTGAAGATGCAGGTGCTAAGGAGGTGAAAGTGTTATATGAAAAACAGCAGTGTAACAAGTCAGAAGACTTGGCTAAGCTGAAAAATCCATGTCATGTGAAAGCACTGCAGGTACGTGAAATGAAGTGTAAATGATGTCTGAGTGTATGAAGAACACAGTAACAACATATGTCTGGCTGAGCTGAATGGGTGCACTGAAAAGCTGAATGAAAAATTGTGATAATCTTTAAATATTATTAAACATCAAACGTTGTCATTATTGTCGTTGTTATTGTTGTTGTATTGCTGTTGTTATTGTTGTAATTATTATTGATAATGATATTGGAAATAATCATTGTTCACCAACAAGGAAAATGATATAATATAAATCACCTGTGTAGCCAAACATTATGGAAAACAGTCTAACTTCAGTCTGTTGCTTGACATTTTCTTTATTTAAAAAGTGTTTTCTTACTAACACATTTGAATACGAGCCAGAATAAAACATAGCAAAATAAAAAAGAAAATGCTTTCCAATAACAATATCAAAACAGCCTAGTCTCATCAAGCAGCTGAAATCAGTACTGGACCAGGATCCAAAAGGACAGATTCTAAAGGTAGTATTATATGATGAAATTACATTTAACATAAAGAGTCGGAAAATGTGGCTGACACAGATTACAAAATGACCCCTCTTCCTGTTCTGAATGATTCATAAAACTGCTGATGTTTTTACCCAATTGTGTAGACACATTTACAGTTTGATAAAAATATTCTTCTAACCATGGAATGTATATTACATGCAAAGCAATCTCTGTCGTAGTAGGAAAATGTAAAATGATCAAAAACATTTGCATTCTTTCTTTCTTTATTTAAATTTTTAAACATATTACGAATATAATAATAGCTAACAAATCTACTGGTGGAAATTCTATATGAAAAAATAAAACTATTCAATACACTTGTTTCTCTTATTACAGGGTCCTGGCCTCTGTGTGTTCAATGATGCACTGTTCACTGAAAAAGACTGGTTAGGAATCCAGATGATCCAGAGCAGCATGAAAGAAAAAGACCGTCTTAAAGTTGGACGCTATGGACTGGGTTTCAAATCTGTATTTCACTTCACAGGTGCAAATAGAAACTTATCCAGATAATAACAATGGTCAAATGTATTGTCACTCTATGAAACATGAATAGGCCTTGTTTATGCATTAAACCCATCACTCACTTACATTAATAAAATGCAATCGACTATTCCAATATAAAACAGGTTATGGCATATAACTATTTCAGTGTTATATCACGGAATAAACTTTTACTTCTCTTTTAACTGTTTTCTTATCATTTTTTTTTTATCTCTTTATTAAAATAAATCTAACTCAGAGAGAAATTTGAAAAAAAGAAAATTTTGTTTAAAGCAGTACACATTTTCATGAGCAGTTTTTAAACTGATTTTGCTGCCTTCTACATCTTCTTCCTGTTGTTTGTCTTCAATTTAATCATCGTTTAAAGAAATATTGGCCAGGTCTATACAACAGATTCAAAATTGCTATGTTTTATTTCAGACTGGCTTTGCATTGTCAGTGGGGAATGGATCCTTTTTATTAATCCACATCAACCAAAAGATGAAGTCTGTGTCATGAGAAAACTAGAGAACTTGGATGATCATACACTGGAAGCACTTATTAATGTCTTTGGCGGAACATTTGATTTTTCACAATCTTTCTTAAATAGTAGATTCTACAATGGCACTTTATTTTGGTTTCCATTGCGAATGGTTAAATCCGATCTTTCGCAAAACGTCTATACAGAAGAAAATATAACAAATATCTTTGAAAATTTCATTTCAGAGGCAGAAATGATTCTTCTCTTTCTAAAGTCTCTTGAGAAAATATCTCTTTTTAGAAGAGCTGGCTCCTTGTCGAATGCAGAAACAATTTATACTGTCAACATAGCACCACAATATTTAAATCGTGTTCGTAGAGAAAGAAAACTATTCCAAATGGAAATTGAACATGTCAGTGGCAAGATCCCACCTAAGTCATTTCATTCTACATATCAGTTTTCTGTTGAAACAGTAAAGTTCAGTTCTGGACATCCTACCCTATGCAACTCACATGACTGGATGGTGGTGAATTTCTACATGGGAGAACCAGTATCTCAGACCCTCAGAAATCTTTGTTCTGATACAGACCTCTCTTACTCACCTTATGTTGGTGTTGCTTATCCTCTGACAGACGAAGACCTAATGAAAGGACATATTTTTTGTTTTCTACCTCTGCCTCTTAGTGCAGGAAATAATACAGGCTTGCCTGTCCACGTCAATGGCTATTTCGCACTAACTCAAGATCGCAGAGAAGTTAAATGGTCACAAGATGAGGAAAAACAAGATGAATGGAATCACTGTCTGATTTCAGAAGCTCTTCCAGAAGCTTACATTATACTCATTAAAGAACTCAGAAAACTATCCAAGGAAAGAAATAATTCCACTGAAGATGTTGATCTCTTTTATGGTTCATTTCCTGATGATTCAAAGCTTACTGCTCATTGGAAAGATTTCTTGAAGCCATTTTACAAAAAACTGTTTAAAACAAAAGCATTTTTCAGTGAAGTCGATGGGGGAAAATGGCTTCTAATGAAAGATATTATTCTTGCTCTGAATGAGCAACCATCAGTTGAACCATCAGTTTTCAATACAGTCAAAAAGACTTATCTGGATTATGGAAAGAATGTTGTGAAGCTTCCAGATCACATTGTGAAAAAAATTGTGAGCTGTGTGTCGAAAATCAGTCCAGAAGGGCTGTGTAACTTGCTGAAAACTTCAGATCGGTACATTCGCTACAGTGATGAGGAAAAACAACATCTTTTGACATATGCTCTCCTCTCATCTTCATCTTCATACACTTGCCTTGAAGGACTGACTTTGCTTCCTGTGGTTGATGGATCATTCCAGACATTTGCAAAGCAAAATATATTTTTCTGTCCACAGAAAACTCATCTATTTCCAAGTTTGGAAGGTCTTCTAATCAGACCCACTATTGATCACCTTTGCTACTTTGCCAATATGGCAGACAATGGTATGTAGGATAAATAATTAACGATATCAAAATTATTTCTGTAACATATTGATTAAATATATTATTGGTAACAACAAAAGAAAAATAACTTTTGCTATTTAAAAGATAATTATTAAAAGTCGTCAGGTACTGCATATGTGAAATAACAAACGTGAAATAGGTGGCTTAATTGTGCATAATTCAAATGTTCTTTTTTATATATTTTATAGCGATTTTCTTTTCTAACATTATATAATTACATAGATTTATATTCAATTATGGTGTATATTTTAATAAAATAAAATGTTAAAGGTATATTTCTTCTTTTTTTTTCCTCAGGATATAATAAAATAATAAAAGTCACTGCTGAGATATTTCCAGAAATGGTCAGACTGTGTTTCAGAAACAACAAACTTCATGATTCAAAATATTTGGAGAAATCGTCACCCACTTTAGGTGAAAAATGGTTGAAAGAATTATGGATTTTAGCCCAAGAATTAGGGGTAGACATGATGTCATCAATGCAAGATATTCCTCTAGTACCAGAATATACACATGATAAAATTATGTTACATCCTCTGAAAGACAACTTCATAGCAGCAACATTTGTGGGGTTTGAACATCTGTCTGAAGAGATTTGCAAGTGCTTACAGAAATTAGGAGTTGTAGTCTTGCCTTCAGTTCCTAATTATATTCAGTCACTTCTACCAGTAGGCAGCATGATTCCTTACCCCACTCCACAAGGTGTTATTAAGATACTGTGTCAAGTTTCAAAGGAAAATATTCAGAATTTCAATGATACAGCAGATGAATTAATGAAAAATAAGTTTCGGGAATTCCTATCTTTATGCACAGATATATCCTCCAGGGAAAAAAGTACGTTAAGTGTATTGAAAATATTCAAAACATCAGAAGAAAGATATATCTCAATTGAAGAACTAGCTGAAATAGCACCCACACAAATAATTCCAGTTTCATATCCATCAGAGTATTTACATGGGCTTTCTGCTTCATCGCGTAAACTAGCTGAACACGTGGGAGCTAAAGAAGTTTCCATTCATCAGCTTATATGCAAAGTTCTTGATCTCATGACATTCCCACACCAAAAATATTACAGTACAGAAAATATACAAACATTCATGAGATTTCTCTGTGAAAACAGTCATGATTATCTTAATAAGGTAGAAATTAGTCAAAAAGCTACAGATATCCATTTCTTGCCTTCCTGTAGGAAGGCAGAATTGAAAAGAGCAAAAGACTTATTTGATCCTCGCAGTCCATTCCTCCAAAAGCTCTTCTATGGTGAAGAAATGTTTCCAAGTGAAGAATTTTCCCAGCCTAATATGCTATCTGGATTGGAGAAGCTAGGATTGAAAAAAGATCAAAATGTAACTTCAAAAGAAATCTGTAATTCAGTTTCATTAATTGAAAATATTCTTGAGCCAGAGATGGTTAGAGAAAAAGCAGAAGCTATTTTGATGAGCTTGGCAAAATGCGATATTTCAGAACATCAATTATCAAAAATAAAGTCATCTCGATGGATGCCAGTTCTGACTGAGAGACCTTCATCTTACCCTCAGCATCTTCCCTTTGCTGGAGGAAATGAGAGAAATATTGGCAGACCAAAAGACATGTGCCATTTCACTTATCTAAACTTAGTAGGTTCTGTGCAAGTTGTCACCAAAGACAATTTGTTAATGAACAGAACTGATCTTACCCAAAATCCCTGTGTTGATGTGATTGTCAAACACATAAATAATATAATAGAGACGTATTGTGCAGAGGAACATCAGATGTACATGACGCAGTTAAATGAGGTGTACCACTATTTCAGTAAAATTACACTATCAACAAAAATTCAAATCAAGTTAGCTACCATGAATGTCGTATGGATTGGCGAAGACGTTGGATTTGTTAAGCCTGAAAATGTTTGGATAAAAGACCAGTCTTCAGATATTGATCTCAAGCCTTACCGGTACATACTACCAAAATCTTTACTATGTTTTAGTCACATTTTTCACCAACTTGGTGCTTCAGAAAAACAGACTTCACAAATGTTGATGGATGTATTGAAAGAAATTCAGCAAAACCACGATGAGTGTGTTGATGGGTTGTCAGTTTCAACAGATCTTTCACTAGTTCTGAGAATACTGAAGGTTCTGAAAGAAGATGAAACTACTGATAAAACAGATTTACTACTTCCAGTACATAATGATGAAAAGCGACTGGTTCTAAAGCAGCTGAGACATTGTGTGTACTGTGAATCTTACCAATTTTCTTACATCGACGATGATACAGAAAATTATTATTTTGCTCAAATCCCTTCAGAGCTGGTAAGAGATCTTGGTATTCGCATTTTGACTAACCCACTACTGAATGCAACAGAAGAATTTGATATGAATTATGGACAAACTGAACCATTAACAAGACGCCTGAGAAATCTATTACATGAATATACTGATGGTTTTTCTGTCCCAAAGGAAATTATACAGAATGCTGATGATGCTGGAGCTTTTGAAGTGAATTTTCTCTACGATGAAAGAGAGAATTTGGAAGCAAGAACTGACTTAATCAATGAAGGAATGGCTTCCTTACAGGGCCCAGCTTTGTGGGCACAGAATGATGCTCAGTTTTCTAAATCTGACTTTGCTAACATCACCAAGTTAAGTGGAGAAACCAAAATGGACGATTCTACAAAAATAGGAAGATTTGGATTAGGTTTCAATTCAGTTTACAACTTGACTGATGTTCCAAGTTTTGTAAGTGGAAATCATTTTGTCATATTTGATCCGCATGAACATTTTCTTGGAACTCCTGGACTGAAAGCAGATCTTACAAAGCAGAAAAACAAATTAATGTTGCAGAAAATGAAGAATCAGTTCAAACCATTCGAGAAAGTGTTTGGTTGCAATTTACTGCAATCAGAGTATCCAGGTACATTATTCAGATTTCCTCTCAGAACAAAGTTACAAGCACAACGCAGCGAAATTAGTGGTTTGTATTATTCTCCAGCTGAAATGAAAAAATTCATGGACTTATTTGTGTCCAGTGCAGGAAATTTGCTGCTGTTTTGTCAGAATGTGAAATATGTCAGAATGTTCCATTTACCCCCACAAAGAAGAGATCCTTCAAAGGCTAGTCTTCTTGTAGAGGTTCGAAAAGAAGTTAGAAAAAGAAGCACAGAACTTTCTACATCAGTACTCAAACATCTTTCTGACCTATGGGAGAATGAAACTGAAAGCAAAGATTTAGTGAACGAGATTATCACAATATCACTTTCTGTATTTGACGCAGCTAAAAGTGTATTCAGTGTTATTTCATCAAAAAGTCAAGTAAACTGGATTATTTCATGGTGCCTCGGAAGAAGAGAATCTGTTGATATGGCAAGGAGAAAGGAACTTAAAGGTCTACTGCCATTGGCAGCAACAGCAATATCAATCTGTGAAAGAGAAAACGTCATTTTACCTCTTAATGAATGTCCTGATGGATTTTACAAAAATGGCCATTTGTTTTGTTTCCTACCATTACCAATTACAATTCCTTTGCCACTGCACATAAATGGTGCATTTGCTTTAACACATGACAGAAAACATCTGTGCTCTACGTCAGAGGATGAAAAATCTGTTTCAAAAGAAGCAAACTGGAATGAAGCGCTAAATTCAGATGCAGTATCACTGTCAGTGATAAATGCTTTTGAAGCATTGAAATCAGTTGGATATACCGATCCTGAACATTTTTATGCTTTGTGGCCATCTTTAGAGAAAGAGTATGAAACACTTTTTAAAAGATTTCATCAAATGATTGTTGATGACAGTCCTCAGATACTCCTGTATAATTCAAAATGGGTTACTTTTGAGAAAATGCTCTTGTTGGATCCACTGATACGTTTCAAAGAAGGAACTGGGCTAATTGCATTTGCTGCATTCGAACACTACTACAGAGGAAACAAAACTGTCATAGACCTTCCTGAAAATATTCTGAACGGTTTTGTTGAGGCTGGACTATATACTGAGATAAAAAGACATACATTAAGCATTGAAGAATTTTATCTACAAATCTTCTTTCCAAACATAAATGATCCATATTGGAATGACCAAGACAGAGACAGCCTGGTTATTATTGCTTTGAAAAGCAATTCTCCTCAAATAAAAAATATGATACGGGAAACCCCTTGCATACCAACACTTCCTTCAGGGACACTGAGGCAACCAAAATACTTAGTTCACCCACAAGGAAAAACAGCTTGCATGTTTTTCGACTCCGATGGTTTTTTCCCATCAAACTCAAATGAGAATGATTTTTGTTCTCCAGATATTCTTTCAGCATTGTCTGACCTAGGAATGCAAAATGAAGAACTACAGTGGAGTGTGCTTTATGATCGAGTGAAATCTGTTGAAACACTGTCTAAAGTGAACATGAAAGATTTAGTTACGAGATTTAAATACATTCTGCTTTACCTGGGAGAATACGAATCACATCAAAGTCACATCTCATCTAAGAAAAGATTTTGTACATGTCCACCGACTTTCAAAGAAAAGATACAAAATAACAAATTTTTACCAATCCTTAAGAAACCACAAAACTGGCCAACTAGTTGGTGTTATACGGATAAAGTTCTTGATAGTCCATTGTCATTATATTTTGAAGAATGTATAAACATTGGATGTTCAAACAAGTTAATCTTAGATTCATCAAGGCTAAACTTTATGAGAACAAAACAGACCCTTGAGTGGCTTGGTGTAAAGACTGAATCTGATATTTCTGTTGAGAACATCATTGAGCATCTTCAGACTGTCTCATCTGTAGAAACAGATAGTCTTGAGGAGGCTGATTTTCACAAACTGAGCGATGTATGTTCTTCTGTATATTACTGTCTTAATGAAAAATGTTCATTAGAAGACTCTGAAGTAAATAAGTTAATTTCAAAGTCATTGCAAGGTAAAACAGTTATATTCCAAGAGAATACATTCATCAG
>CM022672.1:33552502-33601364 GCA_012295275.1 Chrysomallon squamiferum | reverse complement strand
ATATATATTCGATCCACAAATTTAGTGTGACATTTTTATGTGAAATACATATTTACGATAAAATGATTAACATGTTATAACCTAAGGAAGCAAAAACAAGGTCGCCAGAATAATATTTTTTGATATTGACCCATAATTTTGTCCGCATTTTGCCGACCTGACGATCTGTCATTTCGAGCCCTGCTATAACTAACTAACTAACTAACTAAATAAATAAATAAATAAATAAATAAATAAATAAATAAATAAATGAGAATAGATAAATTATTCAATAAATATTTCGCTAATACAACCAAATGTGAGTTAAAAATCAGTTAATCTAGTTTCTACATAGAATGTCTTGAATCTAAATAGATATCATTTGGCATTATTGCTGATCCGTTATTTTCATCGTTTAGAAAGTCCACATTGTTCTGCTAATTACATATTTCAAACTGAAAAGAAAAAGTATGTCCTAATAAAATATTTAAATAAACATTATCTTGTTTCTTGGTGAAGAAATTCGGCTTCTGAACAGTTTTTAAGTTGTTTGTTTCTCATTGGTAGCTATGTCAGGTCTAATTCGTTCACAAATAAATTATTTTTGCCTGGTCTTACCTTACTGTTAATCAATACCCGATGAATTTCAACTTTCCCTACATTTCCACGATCCCATCATTTGTTTCTCTCAGAGTAAACGTAGTCAGAGGTGTCTTCTGTAGATTTATTATGAAATCTAGTTTAAATGCTATATCAATGTCCTTTGTTATATTCCATAAAAAGTATACTAGATAAATGTGGTTTATATAGTACGTATTCATGTCTCCAAATGAATGTCTTGTGGTTGAAAAGCTTTTATGTTTTACAAAAATCGTAAATAAACTTGAGTCATCTAAAGGTATTAATTACAGGAAGTCTAAAGATGAATTTAAATTAGAAAATTATCTGTTCAAGATGCCAAAAAAAAAAAATGATAGAAAGTTTATAAGCAGTAATGTCAGACTTACTATTGAAACTTGTAGATGGTTCAGTATCGAAAGAGAAGACAGAGTATTTCATTCATGTAATTCTGATACTGGTGCTGAGATCCTCTATATTTTTACGCACAACTTTATCTTCTGAGAGAAATAAATATATACCATACTGTACACTTAGACCAAAAGCAGTAACATTTCAACATCTGTTTTCTACAACAACAAAAAAATTACTTTTGTATAAACTTTCCCGCAATTTTTACAAACTGTCAGGGTCAGTTAATAATTATTCCGTTGTGAAACATTACAGAAAATATTATACAGAATCTATACAAATAACTTTGACTAGAGTGATATTTGCAATTTCGCAGTGACAAAAAAACAAGAACAAAAACAAAACAAAGCAATGTGGGAATCATGCTCTCTCTCTCTCTCTCTCTCTCTCTCTCTCTCTCTCTCTCTCTCTCTCTCTCTCTCTCTCTCTCTCTCTCTCTCTCTCTCTCTCTCTCTCTCTCTCTCTCTCTCTCTCTCTCTCTCTCTCTCTCTGCGTAATATCATAAAATAGTTCAAGTATGTTTTCGAGTGCCTACTCCAGTATCTGAAAAGTGTTCAACAACTGAATGCTGCTATAACTTTTAAATATATATTATACTTTAGATTTTTCTCATAAAACCATACACATACTAAATATAAATAAGTATTTTTTCTTCTTCTTCTTATTTATTTATTTATTACCTTCAAATAAATTACTTTTGCCTGGTCTTACCTTACTGTTAATCAATATCCGATGAATTTCAACTTTCCAAACATTTCCACGCTCGCATCATTTTGTTTCTCTCAGTGTAAACGTTGTTTGAGGTTTCTGCTGTAGATTTATTATGATATCAAGCAGTTTATTTCCTTTTATGTACACGTCAGGTTAATTTTTTCCAAGAAAAGACAAAGCTCTTTGTCACGTATTGTTCTTGGAAAAAGAAAGTAGACACTGTTTGATTGGTTGCACAATTCAGGTACTTTCCCTGTTGGTATATGAGACGAGCTAGCCTTAACGAGTCATCCTAAAATTTCCACTGGCCTCACAACTTTGACCCGAATGATCGCGTGTCACAATAAGTAGCTGTGATAACACCGAGAAATATAATCTAACGAATGGTTTATCTTAGAGGCGTTTTCTGTTTTCTATTTAGTTACTTTTATTTATTTTTTATTTATTTATTTAGCATATTGAAATAGTGCAACGTTTATAATAAACATGATAAAAGCATAGTACACTTAGATGGATTCCTTCTGCTGAAATAACAATGAACTGATTTATTAGTTAGCCATTCAGACTTCAGGTTTAGCTAGTTCTATTCTATGACGGGTGTTGTGTTCCTAGTGAACATAAAATGCCGCCTCACACACAAATAACACCAGTTGTATGAGTCAGCAGAGTAAAGTTTGATCACAGCAGAGTAAACTTTGATCACAGCAGGCAGTTTATCAGAAGTAAATGACAGGTTTCTATGTCAGTGTTTATCTACCCCCTTACCAGATATCTTTTGATCAGTTACAATTTTTCTTTATTTGTTTTTCTTTTGTGGTTTAAATTTTTTAAAACAGCATGCACTATTTGAAGCTGGGTGTTATTTTGTGTTTATTTCAAACCATTAAAATATATTCTTTTTCCACCAGCATACAATTACTCATATGTCGTAGTTGTTGTTGTTGTTTTAATACCTGCCTGACTACTTACTTCGCAGTTTTCAAGACCTTTGGTTTATCTGTGTTTATTGTTTCTTAATGTCTGAACTACAGACTGAGTTCTAATGAGACAGCTACCACTCATACTACTGGTAATACTACAAATACTACCAAACCCTACTCTACTGATAATGATAATACAAACACATCTGTTACTATTATCATTACACCCATTACTATTACATTTTACTACTCGAGTACTGCTATCAGTTTATATATATATATATATAACTATGTTTGTTTCTGTTAACTCAGTCGCTTGTCACTGTGGAATTAATCGGAGAATATTTCATGCGGATCTAAATAAAAATGAACGGTTTTACCTAAAAGGCTGCTTCTAGACATTCTTGTATGTGACATTTAGCAGAAAGTTGGCACAATTTAGAAGTATCAGTAATAATAATAATAATAATAATAATATTACTTCTATAGTATCTGTATCTGTTGTCGTACCTTCACTATATTGTTATTATTGCTATTATTGGAACTGCCATTATGAATATGATTATTATTATTATTATTATTATTATTATTTTTAATATTATTATTATTATTATTATTATTATTATTATTATTATTATTATTATTAATATTATTATTATTATGATTATAACTACTACTTTTATTGCGACAACGATGATAACAACGTAGGCGAAACCTAGTAACATTTCTACTTTGATTACCCAAACTATTTATGGAACTACTCGTATGACTACTTCAGCTTTATATCGTTGCAACACTTTAGTTATTACTGCTTAAATGACGTTATCTGTATTTTTGAAATACAGTCTACAACAAAAATCACTATAGGTAGTGTAAATTTATATTTTATTGCGGCGTATTTTTATACTGTTATGTCAGAAGGAAGAAGAATGGATACAGTAATTGCGAACTGGTGTCGCTAGTTATTCTAACAGTGTGAACAGTTATGTCATTTACAGTACTACGTTTACTACAAGAAGTAGTAAATAAAAATAAAAATAAACAAACAAACAAACTAACAAACAAATAAGTAAATAAACAAGCAAACAAACAAATAAATAAATATTTTTCATTACTACTACTACTACTATTACTACAACTCCTACTACTGCTACTATTACTACATCTACTATTACTACTACTACTACTACCACTACTACTACTACAACCCCTACTACTACCTACTACTATTACTAATACATATATATTCGGTCCACAAATTTAGTGTGAGATTTTTATGTGAAATAAATATTTACGATAAAATGATTAACATGTTTAAACTTAAGGAAGCAAACAACAAGGTCGCCAGAATAATATTTTTTGGATATTGACCCATAATTTTAGCCGCATTTGCCGACCTGACGATCTGTCATTTCGAGGCCTGATATAACTAACTAACTAACTAAATAACTATCTAAACTAAATAACTAACTAACTAACTAAATAAATAAATAAATAACTAAATAAATAAATAAATAAATAAATAAATAAATAAATAAATAAATAAATAAATGACAATAGATAAATTATTCAATAAATATTTCGCTAATACAGCCAAATGTGAGTTAAAAATCAGTTAATCTAGTTTCTACATAGAATGCCTTGAATCTAAATAGATATCATTTGGCCTTATTGCTGACCCGTTATTTTCATAATTTAGAAAGACCACATTGTTCTGCCAATTACATATTTCAAACTGAAAAGAAAAAGTATGTCCTAATAAAATATTTAAATAAACATTATCTTGTTTCTTGGTGAAGAAATTCACTGGATCTTGTATAACAATTTGAAATTCGGCTTCTGAACAGTTTTTAAGTTGTTTGTTTCTCATTGGTAGCTATGTCAGGTCTAATTCGTTCACAAATAAATTATTTTTGCCTGGACTTACCTTACTGTTAATCAATACCCGATGAATTTCAACTTTCCCTACATTTCCACGATCCCATCATTTTGTTTCTCTCAGAGTAAACGTAGTTAGAGGTGTCTTCTGTAGATTTATTATGAAATCTAGCAGTTTACTGACTTTATTGGATACTTTGGTTAATGTTGCCTTTGATGGATACGTGAGGTTACTTTTCCCTTAGAAAAGAGAAAGCTCTTTTTCACGTATTGTTCTTAGCCTGTGTTTGATTGGCTGTTCAATTCATGGCAGACTGTGTGTTACTCAAGGGATGAGATATATGACAGTATACGCCCTATATACAAACGAGTCCTTAAATATTCAAAAAAACAAAACAAAATATATAATAATAATAAGAAGAAGAAGAAGAATTGTGTGAGTGTATTTATGGCTATACTAACTAAAAAACGTAATTCTGCATCACGAAGGGAGCTTAACTTCGGAAAATGTGTCACTATGTTGAACGTTATATCATGCACAGTTATTTTGTTCGTTTACTACATGAGAGCGAGCTAAACTTAATGAGTCATTCTAAACTTTATCTGGCCTCTCAAGTATGTCCCGATTTGTCAGGTATTACAGTATTCGTTTATATTTTGTATGTGTGTGTGTAAGCTAACCTTAGTGAGTAATCCTAAACTTCATCTGGCCTCTCAAGTATGTCCCGATTTCTCAGGTGTTACAGTTAGAAGTATGATGACTCAGAAAGATCGCTATACAGAAAATAGGTGATCCGTAGCAGCAGCAGTAGTAGTAGTAATAGTAACAGTATAATAATAATGCTATAAATACTATTACTGTTGTTATTTTCTTTCCTTTCTTTCTTTTTTCTTTTTTTCTTACTTTTGCTCAAGCTTTTGTAACTTGATAAATGCATGTGTTATTTTATAATGGGCGGTGTGTTCCCAGTGAACGTATAAAACCGACTCATACAAAAGTAATACCAGTCATGTGAGTCAGCAGTGTAGTTTCATTGCAGCAGTGTAAAATTTCGTGACAGTAGTGTAGAGTTTCGTCAAAGCAGGCACGTTTAGCTTCTGACAAAACAATGAACTGAGTTGTATACACGATCTGCTAAACTAATGTTAAAAATAAATGACTGGTTTTTATGTCAGTGTGTATCTTTGCCCTTACCAGATATATTTTCATCAATAACAAATTTAGTTTATTTTCTGTATTTTATTTTCAAAATATCATGCACTATTTGAAGCTGGGTGTTATTTTGTGTTTATTTCAAAGTAGTAAAATAATTTCGTTTTCGTTTTCATTCCACCAGAGAGCCACTACTTATTATTTTTTCTGGTGCTGCCTGACTACTTACTTAGAAATTTTCAAGACGTTTGGTTTCTCTGAAAGTCCACCTTTTATGTCTTCTCGCTACTGTGAATTGTTTCTTAATGTCTTAGTCACAGGCGGAGTTCTAATGAGACAGCTACCACTCATAGTACTGGCAATCCTACCAATACTACAAAAACCCTACTCGACTAATAATGCTACTAATGCTACTAAGTTATATCAGACTCTACTAATAACTCTAGTACTAACACATCTGTTACTATTATTATTACAGTCATTACTTTTACATTTTACTACTCGAGTATTGCTACAACTATATATATAATGAAAAATGTTTGTTTCTTTGGCTCAGTCGCTTGTGATTTTTGCACGACATTCCTGATTATGACATTTAGCAGAAAGTTGGCGCCGATTTAGAAGTAACAGTAACAATAATATTACTATTACCTCCATAGTGCCTATAGCTGTTTTATACCTTCACTATTCTGTTGTTATTATTGCTATTATTGAAATTGCCTTTATTATTAATATTATTATTATTATTTAAATATTCAAGACAATATATTTTCTGGATTGTCGTTAAATATTCATTCTTTAACTAATTCTTCCACAAAATAACTAGATCTTTTTATTTGAAAACATTGCCTGTATATTTGCATCAGGTTAAATTTAAATTGAGCATAATTCAGATTTCATATACGCTAAATTTAAACCCTTTCTATCAGAATTCACACCTTTCTCCCAAACATGAAAATTAAAAAAAATATATTAATACAAAAAATAAACAATTAGCCTTTTAAGGAAATGGTTTCGCTTATGTTTATGGAGTAGTGTGCATGTGTGTGTGTGTGTGTGTGTGCGTGTAAACCTGCTTGTGTGTAAAATTTGTCAGTTATATACACACACACACACACACATATGCATATGCAAATCTGCACTCACAAGTACACAAACACACACGCACATATAACCCCACTGACAACAACATTATTTATGAAGTTTCATGATGTCTCTCTGTCTATTTCTGTCCTTCTGTTTTTGTTTCTCGCTCTCTCACACACACACACACACTCTCTCTCTCTCTCTCTGTTTCTTTCTCTCTCTCTCTCTCTCTCTCTCTCTCTGTTTCTTTCTCTCTCTCTCTCTCTCTCTCTCTCTCTCTCTCTCTCTCTCTCTCTCTCTCTCTCTCTCTCTCTCTCTCTCTCACACACACACACACACACACACTCTCAATCACTGTCTGCCTCTCCGTCTTTCATTTTTCAAATATTGCAGCACTTCAGAATAGGATTCTTATGTATTTATATCATTGTAAATTTTGGAAGACGGTAATAAAAACTGGGTTAATTTTGTCCTTGTGGCTAATTCTTCACTTGGGTTATAAATGAACACCAAGTGCTCGAACGCACGCTGCACTGACTGAGAAGCTAAGCTTTTCTAAATGTGGAAGTTATTTTTAGTATGCATCGAACGGAAATTCGTCAGAGCTACGTTTCATAGATGGGAAGAACGCAACAGGTCCAAATGTATGTTAAATTCACGCACAGTTCTGTTTAAATATTATTCAAATCACACAGTGCAAGGCAACAGAAACAAGCATTATTAAACGCTGAAATTTTGTCAGAAAATTCTTATCTCCATTACACAGTTATTAATCTGTCTATTTATCTGTCTAAAATCACACACCAGTGTCCAATTGCTTTCTTAAATATTTATATGATTTGCTTAATAAATGTAGGTTTTGTTTATCGGCCTTTCTGCTAAGATCAAAGTGTAGTGTCTGTTCTTATCAGCTTAATATTTGATACGTTCTCCATTGGGGGACATCGATATTAAACTGATTTTTGGAACTAAGCGAAGTGTCAGGGGCTTGCTCCGCCTTTGCCACGGGTTTACCCGATATTGCAGTACATCCAGGAATCGCCCTCTCCGTTCTGGGAGAAACTTGAAATCAAAATTAATTATTTATTTTTTACTGAATTATTTATTTTTTTTTTTTTTTTTTTTTTTATTTATTTTTTCAAATATTAATTTGTATTACAGAACACTTATTATTATTATTATTATTATTATTATTATTATTTTTTTATTATTATTATTATTTATTTATTTATTTATTTATTTTATTATTAGTATTATTATTATTACTGCTACTACTACTACTTTTATTTGCAGGTTTGTGTGTTAAACATTCATTCTTTCATTAATTCTTCCACAAAATAATTATATTTTTTTCTCAGAAAACATTGCCTGTATATTTGCATCAGGTTAAATTTAAATTGAGCATAATTCAGATTTCATATACCTTTAAACCCTTTCTATCAGAATTCACATCTTTCTTACAACAATGCAAAATTAAAATAAAAAATGAACAATTAGCCTTTTAAAGAAGAGGTTTCGCTTTTGTACGTGTGTGCGTAAACCTTGTGTGCAAATTTGTCAGTTTTATATATATAGAGAGAGAGAAAGAGGTACACACACACACAAACATACACATACATATAACCACAATGACAACACAAATATAACATTATTTGTCAAGTTTCAAGTCTCTCTCTCTCTCGTTTTTTCTTTCTTTCTCAGACTCATTCACTATCTCTATATGGCTCTCCGTTACACAAATTTACATACCAAAAACGCAAAGGTTGAAAAAAAGAAGAAAAATAGAAGAAAATAAAAAAAAGAAAACAACATATGGTTGTTTTTCTTATCTTTTCTAAGTTCAGTAAGTTCGACAGTCATAAAAACATCGAGTGAGAGAAGCGAACATGTTGGTTTTCGCTGTCCTAACGTTTTCTACGTTTCTTTACACTTCAGATTGTTACTGTCTGATGGAGATGCTAAACTCAGCATCACAGGTACGTTGATCATTTCTGTAGATTGATATTCAAACCAAAGTAACTAGTTGTGGTTATAAAGAATATTTGTCATTAGTAATATACCCTGTCGTCTTTGTTTTCGTAAATTAATTAATTATAATATTAATTATTATATATTAGTGTACGTGCGCGTGTGTGTGTGCATGTATGTGTGTGTGTGTGTGTGTTTGTGTCAGGCAATGAGGAAAGTTATGTCTGTTTGTATGAAGTAAATATTAGCTAAAACTAAGGAATTTCATGAATGTAGCATTAAAAAGCTGACAGATAGAAAGAGGTCATAGAGAAGAATGATGATTTTTTGAGGTTTCAATGGTAATTGGGAATTCCTGCAGAAGAAGACTCCATCTTAAAATGCCCCGGTTGGTGGCTTTCCTTCTGTGGGTGAAGGTCAGTGGATCATGGTCAGTAAAAACAACCTCTGGATGCAGTGCCGATTTCTTAAGAGAATGACGTAATAACCCTTCAGTAAGTCCAATTTGGTGATGAATTTAGCATGTCCAACCTGATCGATGCAATCGTCAAGGCGGGGCAGAGGGTAAACATCTGCCATTATGAGTTGATTCATACGACACAGGACAGCACACACCCGAAAGCTGTTATCACCTTTTTGAATTAGAATAACAGGTGATGCCAACTGACTGAACGATGGTTTCAGAATGTTGTATTCCAAAATGTTGTGTTCCAGCATGTAATCTACCTACTTTTTTCACTACTGCCAGTTTTTCCGAGTTTAGCCGATAGGAATGCCGGCGAATCGGTGTAGCGTTTGGCTCCAAACATCCTGGATTAAAGTATTAGGTAAAGCTCTGAAAAGTGGAAGTATTATCTCATATGCATGCTGAGGGTTGTCAAGGTGCTGTAGAAATAGACTCAAGTCTGCTAGAATGTGGCTGTTGGTTAATTTGATCTCTGCAGTCCTGGCGTCATCACACGGGGTTGAGAGGCTCCCAGTCTGGACAGGTAACACGGGAACTATCCGCAGTCTGTCAACGTAGCCCTTTAGTAAACTGATGTGACAATACCTAATTGTCCTATCCCTATCAGGAGCGTTATAATATAGCCTGTCTCTTTAACCCGTTTATGCACAACATAGTGACTGAAATATCGGTTCTTCAATGAACCCTTTTTAAATGGAAGCTACAGCAGCACCTTATCCCCGGCTTTAAATTCGTGACTTAGCCTTTTGTCAAACTCAACCGGTTCATTTACCCTTTCTGGCGATGGTCTACCCAGTAACTATGGCTCAGCTGACCTCATTAAACCGACTACCTGGGTACTATGGCGTACGTCTACTGAATTGCAATACAAATTTATAAAGCCCTCAATTACAAATCAGATTTCAATAGGTACGTCTCCGCTTAAGATCCCTGACCAAGGCCCCAATTTGTTCCTTTCACGGGGATTCCCCTAAGTTGTAAATATATGTCCGTCTCAGGTCAGTTACTACCTGAGTTGGCTTGTTGTAGGGTTATCCGATATGGGATATAATTATGCAGTATATTATAAATACCGTATCAAGTTTTTGTACACAAGAAAACAACAAACAGAAGACATTTTATAAAACTGTTGAACAATCAATACGGTAGTAAAGATTAATATAGATGAATAGAAATATTGTAATCTGTCACATGAACCACACACGGGTTAATACGGTAAAACAGCAGTCATATAAATAACTAGTTACCAAGTGTGTTCCCGGGACACCGACCGTACTATGGGATCGTTCCACAGTTCTCCCTCAACAAAAAATCTTCGGATTGTTATAAGAAAGAAAAGGGTGTTACGAACCCTGCTGCTAGACGTCTGTCGCCAGATCGTTCTGCGAAACAAGAGCCCGGAACACCCACCACTCCCGAGGTGATAATTAAACTCGCAATTAAACAGGCTTTTCGTTGATTCGCGGACCGAAGTAACTGTCAGGATACTAGCAAATTTACAAACTGATGATTATTCAGTCACACACATATTAACCTTTCCCTCAGGATCACACATAAACAAACACACAAAAACAAACACACACACATACACACATTCATACACAAATACTAACGTTCATAGCTAGGACGCGAAAAATAAAACATACATAAGAGTTTGGGGAGGAGAGCTTAACTTAGTTTCTCTCTCATTATCATCATATGAGAGTAGTTAAACTGGACATTTACTAAACTATTGCTGTTGTTGTAGATGACGGACAATCAAACCGTACTGCGAATCTGACGGTGTTGTGATGTCACCAGAGAATACATACTTAGAGTGTCAGTGTTTACATCAGTATCTTTCATGTTGCGGGTATGTACTGCCCTGCATTGGTCACAGAAATAAAATCATTATATATTTCTATAAACAATCTAAAGCTAACGACAATGATGATGACGAAGATGTTTATCGTCATCAGCATCATTATCATCAATATTATTATTATTATTATTATTATTATCATCATATCATCGTCAATACAACTTAAGTAGACTGTTCCTTTACGTTAATTCCACCATCACAACAATATTATTTAGCAAATATATTTCTATAACAACAACAACAACAAAAATAATAATCATGGTGATGATGATGATAAGTATGATGATGGCAATGATGATGGTCGTGATGGTGACGATGATGTCGATGACGAAGATGATTATAATAATGATGATCACGAAACTGATGATGATGATTCTAATAGAATAATAAGCTCTGTGTACAATGTGAGCTGAGGATGCTGTTGGACTCGACGATCCATGGCATCCATGACATGCCATTTGTGTTTCTCTGTTTATCTGTTAAGCAGTTCGTGACAGTTCGTTGACGTTCCTACCCTCTATCGGCTATATCGGCTATATCGGCTATATCGGCTATATCGTCTAGGCACTGTCATGCTGATATATGATTACACGTGGCTACCTCAGAGGAATCAAAGGAAGCAGAATGTTTCGTAAATTGTTCGTTAACGATGACCAATGATATCCGCTCGTTCCCACAGAACACATGAACACGTAATCACACACCCTCCATCATATGTAACACAGTAATAATAATAATAATACTAATACTAATACTAATAATAATAATAATAATAATAATAGTAATAATAGTAATAATAATAATAATAGTAATAATAGTAATTATAGTAATAATAATAATAATAATAGTAATAGTAATAATAGTAATTATAGTAATAATAATAATAGTAATAGTAATAGTAATAATAGTAATAAATAAATAAATAAATAATATGAGATATGGAGTCTATAACGTTTTTATACTCAGGTTGAAGAGAAGCTAGTTTTCGCTTTCGGCGTATTCGTAGCAAAACCTGCTGTCATTTCTGCATACGCTCTTGTGGTGTATTTCAATTTTACGCTGTTTGTTGTTCTGTCTTTTATTTATTTTTATTTTTTTATTTTTTTTCTAGCAGGGACTATTGTTATTTATTATCATTATTATTATTATTATTATTATTATTATTATTATTATTATTATTATTATTATTATTATTATTACTACAAATTTCAAACCTGTTTCAGTTCGCCTTATACAAAATTGGACGCTAATTAATGTAACTTCAAAATTAAAAAATTCACGATGGCGTATATTCCTGTAAAAGAACTCTAATTATTAACATATATTGGCAGTTAAATACTGATTATTTACTTATTACAAGTGTTAATACATATTTAATATTTGTCGTTACTTCATCTCTTCTTTATTTCATATATAGAGGCTAGATTATCTCAAGAATATACACATATAAAAAGTAGTACTTTAATATATATATATTTAGTTATTTTCTTACTGACTTACTTATTTTTTTTAAAAGAACCTCTCTAACAAAATAAGTTTCATAGATAACCGAGTTTTACGTTAAACAAAGACAAGATTGTCGATCTTCCTCACCACTCTACGCTGTTTCATGTTTCAAGCAAAGAGAATTGACTCAGTCTTTCCAGGTAAGAAAGAAAGTTTGTTATCAATGAGCAACGCCTTATTCATTCTAGTTCATTTCAAAGTTATTGCTGAATTTCTGTTGTGTTTCTGTCTAGCAATAGCAGTACAGTCGTCGGTATAGAATTATAATTTACCCTGGACACCTAATGGGATATCGTTCACATTAGATGAAAAAGAATATGCGACCCATGGTGGAAGTAACGTCACCGATTTCTTCCACATCATGCCACTCACGTAAATAGGATCGAAACCAGTTTAGTCTGAATTATTGAGTCTAGAGCTTTCATTATCTGGATCAAAACGCCATGTTCAACCATATCAGAAAACTGTTACATACCTACATAATTTCCTTTGTTTTGTCCTTGCTTTCTGTCCTATCATTAATTTTTCGAAAATAGTGTCAGTCAAAAAAGAACGATTGAAAATAGACGATGTTAAGAATCAAAATACATTTTAATAAAATAAACAAACATCTTCTTTTTGTCTATATTTATTTATTACTTAGCACACATTATTATCGATATAATTTACACTGAAGATAAATAATTAAAGTATTAAATTGAAGAATACAAAGAAAAAGAAAAGTAAGCATAATATATTTTTTCTAAATAAAATATTTTAACGACAGTGACAATAAAAGTAAAAATTTTAATTACCTTAAATGTTTTCTAATCGATTAGCTACGTTAGTTACTCATAATCATCGTTATTCAGTTTGCAATAACATATTTGTTTTTATTAGATATCGAACATGGATGAAAAAATAAAATATTTTGTTATTGACAGAAGGGAAGTAACTCTAGATAATAAGCAGTTCAAAGAAGTAGACGACTACAATAAGTAAATAAGTCAATGATTTATATAAACAAAAAACCATAACGTTTAAAAAAAAAACACAAAAAATTATAAAAAAAAGAAGGGAAAAACTTTAGTTTATAAGTAGGTGAACGAACTCAGGCGATATAAAAAAAGTAAATACGAGATGATTAGAAAAATGAAAAATTATTTTACGATACCCCTGTACTCGGTCGCACCATCCAGTAACTGTATTTTAAACTAGTTTATAAGAGACAACTGTTTTATTTTGTTACTTAATATGAATAAAATGATAATAATAATATTAAGATGATAATAAGAATAAAAAGAAGAAGAAGGATTATTATTATTATTATTATTATACCTATTCTCATAACATACACATGTAAACGAAATTTTTTACAAACTTAAACCAGATTTTCCTGAAGCACATGGTAATGTGGTATTATTATATGGTGAGTTTACAACAGTCTTTTGTCTTAGAACACTGATGACTAACAAATATTTTGTAACTTTTTATAGGTTCAGAGATATAGAAAAGAAATCCTTTCTTTTTCTGCAGATTAAATATTAATTCAAATCTTAATTTGCATAAATCTTATGAATTCATGTGTTAACATTAACCTGTCTCAAGCTGTCATAATGAAACAAAAAATAAATAGCCAAAATACCTACATTTTAAATAATAATAATACTAATACTAATTAATAAATAAATATTTTAAAATGAAATTCATGTTTAGATGAATCTATACATAGATTTATAAATGTTATAAGATAATAATGATATGGAAATAAATATAAAAATTATGTAAAAAAGTTTATGGTCTTCATTCAAAACCTATTAACACTTGTGTTGTAACATATGACTTGCAGGTGATCAACTTACACAACTAAATAAAATAATATTCTTTAATAATAATAATAATAATTCAAGTAGTTATGAACAAAAACAATTTATAGCCAAGATACTTCCTCTTCATATGATCCAATACATTTTCTGTATTAGGATATGAAATTAAGTGATTAAATATAATCGAGCATGTTGGTTTATTAACCACTGCCTGATTTAACCAAGCCAATTTTGTAGTCTACTGACCCATCAGAACATTTTTCTCTTTCATTTGTACATTATTTTTATATTAACACCTCTCATAAAATTATTTTATCACCTCTTAAGCTGTTTAACAACACATTTAATATTATATATGTAATGAAAATTTGCCAACATGTACCATCAGAACATTTTCTAAGCAAAATGAATGAAGTTCACATCATTTAAAAACATATTTTAATATTAATTTTTAAAAAAAACTGCTTCTAAAAATACAAAACTAAAATATTTTTAAAAATATACATATTAAAATTACAATTAATTTTTGATCACTGGTTGATAATATTAAATTAAATATAAGATAAACATTAATTATATGACTCTGTGATAATAATTTGCACTTCATTTAGTCTGAAAACTGTGAAAAAACAATTTATTGAATGCAAAATGAAAACCAAAAATAAACTAATTCCACATGTTTATAACATATCTATCTGCTCTTTTAATTTTTTAAATTTTTTGAGTTCTTGTTGGTATAAATGGAATAATATTTTAAAATCAAAGTAACATTTCTTACAATTCATCAGTATTACAAGTATTAAAATACAAAGGAAAAACTATTGTTCTATACATCACCATTTGTGTAGATAACGACATAACTGACATTTTGTAACAACCTATATTCATATATGACAAAACACATTATCAGACGAAACATTATTCTTACATATTATATACATCTGTAACACATAAGTAAGGATTCAAAGAACTAATAATATATATTCAATATTCTGCACATTTTAGAAAAACAAATATCTATCAAAATCATATTTTTATGAACCAAATACTTTGGTTCATATTAGTTCAAGCAATAATTGTATGATCTGAACAAAATTTTGTTTTCCTATATTTCAACTAACTGACATTTGAACACCTGTCTTAAGATTATTTCATGCTGCTAGTGTATTTCAATTCACATCTTATGTGATAGAGGTGTAAATCCACAACACAACTGCAGTTGACACTAGACATCTACTCCAAAATAATTCAATGATAATTATATCATCAGAAGTAGATAACAAGACTATTGATGTCTTGATACAAAACATTACAAAGGTCAAACCATAATATTACACAGTTCTGTTTATAATTATATGTGTTTGTGTCTGTGTGTGTTTGTATCATTACACATATATATAAATATATATATATATATAGACATCATCACATACAATCTATTAATAACATTTACTTTTGTGATTTTAAAATAAAAAGTATATTTTATGACAAATATAGCAATTCTTATTACTGCTTATGTTTTGTAGTTCATCTTCTCTTCTTTCTTTTTCTTGTTTTTAGCAGTTATATCATCAGTCAACATAAATTATAAAAAAAAATAAAAACATATGAATAATTTTAATTTTAAATGATACATATATTTAAATTTAAAACAATGATGAAAAATATATACAAAATCAGAATTCAAAAAAAAGAAAGCATTTTAGTGTTTTCCTTTGAAAGTGTGCACTTAAACTAGGTGATATATACAAACATGTCATTGATAATTATATATATTACTAACATTATACATTTTTTTTTTTAAAAAAAAAATATTCAAACAAAATAATAATATATATTCAATATTCTGCACATTTTGTATCTATGAAAATCATTTTTTTTCTTTCTTTTTTTGTTTTATAGTTATTCAGTCAACATAATTACAAAAAAAAAAATTTCCTTTTGAATAATTTCAAAGCATAGAGACATAATTATACTGTCTTACATTTGAAACATGATAGAAAATATATTACAAAATTCAATTTCAACAAAAGTGATTTTAGGTGTAAATATACAACACAACTGGAACTGAAACTAGTGATCAACTACAAAACAAGTCATTGATAATTATATCATCAGCAGTAGATAATCAGACTATTGGTGTCTTCATACAAAACTTTACAAAGGTCAGTATTACACAGTTCTGTTTATAATTATATGTGTTTCTGTGTGTGTGTCTTTGTGTGTTCACAGATATACACAGAAACATAAAACTGATTTATGTTTTTTTTTTGCTTTTCTCTTCAAAACATATTTTAGGATATTTACTGCAAATTCATCTTTTTGAAGAATATAATTTTTTCAAATTAAATAATGTACAACTTAAGTACATATAAAACTATTATGTAAATATTGTTACTATTTCTTTTCCTTTTGAAGTCTTGTTTTCCTTTTTTTTTCTGCCCTTTCCTTTTTTTTTTTTCTCTCTTTTTTTTAAACATAATCATCGGTTTAAATCAAAGTAAAATACATACAAATAAAACATCAACAAGAAATAAACAATCAAGCATGACTTGTGTGTTTCAATAATTATAACATCCATATTTGAGGTCTAATGTAAATATAAACATATATCACCATTTTAAATGAGCAGTGAAAATTAAAACAAAGCAAAAACAAATAATACATCTCATCAGAATTTTAAAAAATACACAGCATTTTAGTGTTTTTCTTTGAAAGTGTGCATCATATTATTACAGATATATATATAAATATAAATATATAGAAATCATCACATACAACCTATTAATAACATTTACTTTTGTTATTTTAAAATAAAAAGAATATTTTCTGACAAATATAGCAATTCTTATTACTGCTTATGTTTTGTACTTCATCATCTCTTCTTTCTTTTCCTTGTTTTTAGCAGTTATATCAGTCAACATAATTATATAAAAAAAACACTGCTGAATAATTTTAAAGCATACAGACATAATTATACATACATCTACATTTGAAACATGATGACAAAATATACAACATTTCAACAAAAGAAAGATTATATATATATATATATATATATATATGATGTTTTCGTCTGGAACAAGCATTATTTCTATGTTGCAATTGTAATTGAAACTATACATCACATCAAGACTTTAATAACAGCAATAGTAACATAGATAACAACTTTCAAACTGACATCCTTCCGATAACCTGTCCAGTGAAATCTGAAAGTGAAAAACAGAATAAATTAAAAATAGAAATATCTATAAAACAACTCAAGTTTCTATGATAATTATCATCAACAGTAAATTATCAAGACTATGTTTATCTCGAATGAAAAAATGTTTCAATAAACAGTCAAATAAGCTGCATCAGTGACAAATCTAGGAATGATAAAACTGAAATTGTACGTGATACTTTTTTTCTCATAAAGTGTATCCAGGTTTGAATGTAAAACTGTACTGAATTATTACAAATTCTACATGTCATCCTATTTTAAAATTTTACAAAATTTCCTATGCAAAAATCAAAAAAAAAAAAATCAAACTTTGTATTTAATAATATGTTGGAAGTAACATAATTATGTCTATAATATTTATTAGACAATTGCATATGTGATAATTATTGTAAGTTTATCAAATTCTTTATGTAAAATATTCTGAAATGTTACTTAATTCTGTATCAAATAGCATGCTAATTCAGCTTATAATAATATTCTGAAATTTTACCATGTTTATAACTAATATTAATTATTGATATGAACGTACATATTATTATTATTAGTAGTAGTAGTAGTAGTAGTAGCACTTGGGGAAACTGTTTTGAAACTACAGAAATTATTATCAACACCAAATGTTTTTACAAAAAGATTACCTAATGAATATTTTTGATCCTTTTAATTTGAGTTCATTATAATATTGTTTTCACGACAAACATAATTACCTGATTTGTTTTCAATCTAAGACACATGACATTTTACAAAATTCACAATAGCACTTGCAAGATCATATGTACTTTTGGCAGTCTCTTTGCTGTACACATCAGAAGGAATCTGAGGGAAAGTCAAGCGATCTGGATATCTCATACGATTGTAACTACCAACAAGATCTTCGAGCCTGTTCACAAGATCCAGCAAGGTCACCAGATTGTAAGATCCAGCAGATTGTAAGTGAAATGTGATGGAATGAAGATCATGTGTTCTGACTTCGTCAGCCTTACGAGCATCCTGATTATAAAGCATGGCTTTCAAAGCCTTTTCAGCAGCCTAATAAAATAAAATAGAAATTTAAATATTATGTATGTATGTATGCATATATATATATATATATATATATATATATATATATATATATATATATATATATATATATATATATATATATATATATATATATATATATATATATATATATATATATATAGATAGATCTATATATAGATATACATGTAAAAATATCATTTCATAATAACATAACTTTCTCTTCTACTTATCTTTGATATGTTTACCTTTTATATATGTATTTATTTTTTGTTTCAATCTGACGTATTTCTTTAAAATCTTATTTATTAAATTATAAATTGAATAAATAATGATATAGTCAAAATAATCTTTTTTAAAACATTCCACTGTTATTAAAATGTGTAGAAAATGAAACATTTGCTATTGAAAGAAACTTCAAAAAGGGAATAAATCCATTATTTTCAAAAACATTTATCTCACCTGATGAGATTTGAAGCAGATCCAGTTGAAAGCATCATATTCTGGATTTGAAAGTGCTTTGTTTGCCATTTCCAGATCAATGTTTGCTTGACGCAGCCATCTTCTTGCTTCTTGTTTATGTGGGTAGGCATTTTGTCTTGTGGCTGAATGGAAACCAAAAGCAGAATATGTCGAGAAAGAGGAATTTCTTGATTGCTGTTGGTAATTATAATAATAGTCCCTTTGTGACCTGGATCTTCTGTCCATGTTAGCAAAAAATGATGACTGGTGAAATGGAGGTTCCCATGAAAACGTTCCATCTGTAACATCATTTAAGTCTTCACCTCTGTCTAATTTTGCCATGCAGTCTTGAATGTACTGACACACTTTGGTGCAGATATCTTGTCTCTCTGGTGGATTCTTGTCTGGATGCCATTTCAGGTAAAGTCTCTTTACCACTCTTTTACGGTCACATGTATCTAAACTTCGCCAAGCTTCTTTCAATGTCTTCCGAATTTCTTTCAGAATGTCACATAAATCAGGAATAGAAGGCTGTACATCAGATGCAACAAGTTCCTGGTCAATTTTAATTCCTTCTCTACAAAATTTGTACAATCTTGTTGCATTTATTTCTTCAATTCTTCCAGGTTCTACTTCCACTTTATATTTTGAGAAACAGGGTGATACACCCTCTTCTGCAATGGATTTAACAATAGCATAAATATATACTGCATCAGTTGATTCATTTTCCAGATATTGTGCTGCAACTGTTTCAGTGATAGCTGGATCGTGGATCTCTACTCCTACATATTCATTTTCATCTAAATTCTCAAAATTATTGTTGAGCATGAAATGAAATTCTTCAGGAATTAAAGTTCCAGATGGTGGGAAAACAGATATGTTTCTTTGAGGAATAAAATTGAAAGATTTTATTCCTTTTTCATCAAGATAGAAACAAATATCTTCCACTTTCATTTCAAACATTTTACTTAAATGAATTATTTTTCTACCAAATAGGTCACCTACCATGAAATCAAGTTTTTCTGCTATCTTAGACGACATTTCATTTTTGTTTTGACATGTTTGTTCATCTATATACATAGTAACCTGATCTTTATTTTCAGGTGAAAACTCAATGAAACATTTTCGATTCCTCTGACTCCCTTGAACAGGTTCATTGCCATAAATCAAATTTGTCTGCAAGTTATTTACTTCCAGAATATTCATGTTAGAAAACCTTGACTCAACTGATTTCACAATGTTTTCTACGAAAGGCTTGTCAGCTTGTTGATGATTTATAAGTCGAAGCACACCTGTTATAAAAGAGGTTGTGTTAATATGGTCCAAATATGCAGATGCATTTGGGCCCCTGAAAGCTTTACTCTGACATTCAAACGTAACATGATCTTGAACTAAAGATGATAGGTTTACTGGTCTATGCTGTTCTGGAAGTTTATTTATCATATCAGTAATATTAAACACTTTATTCTGAAGCTTTTCAAATCCAATGAAATATGTAAAATTCAGTGACAAGACTCTTGCCTCTAGAGCCAGGTTATCTGAAAAGACCAATTTGTTGGACACAACGAGTGTTTCCAGTGAACCTGGAAGAAATAAGGTGGAATCAGAAAGTTCTTTTGAGTAATGCTCGTCTGACAAACACCTGAACAGCATCTCTACAGCCTTTTGTACCACCTTCCAGTCATTGGGATGTAATTTACCACCATCAATTTCCAAATGCTTTTGTCTCAAAACATCGGCATAATGATTAGCAGATACAATCTTGCTAGCACCAAGTTTTTCAAACAGAGCATAATATTTACTAACCCGTTTAGGTAACTGAAATATATAGCCTGGAATTGCATCTTTTTCTGCAAGTTCAATGACAACATCTCTTGCTTTAACCATACGTCCGATGTCATTCAGATATATAACTGAGTAATCTGCCAGGCTGTTTTTGTCTTGTTCGGAAATACTATTTTGTAAGAACTCATATATGCTTTCCATTATTTCTTCCAAACACATTTTTATATTCTTCATCTCTGATTCATTCATTTTCTTTAAAGAACATGAAATATTTTGGAGATGGGAAATGACACTTTCTTTATCTGGAGTAAGCTTAACACCAAGCTGTGACAGAATGTTATTGAAATTGTATGGGACTTTAGGGCAAATATAGCAACTTGTCCAAACCAAATAACAATTCTCAGAAGACACAGATCCATTAAAAGAAATTAACTTTGATGCATTTTCTGCTTGAGAATGGATATTAATCAGTATTTCCCCATGTGTATGATGTTTGACACGAAATGGTAGCACAAACTTAATGTTCCTAATTTTAAAAACGAGGTTTTCTTCCAACAGATTGGGTCTCCTAAACAAATGTTCAGTAAGAGTCTTGGACATATGTACAATGATATCTGTTATTCCTTCACTGCTCATTGTCTGAATTTCCAAAGCAAACTTGACAAAATCTTCAACAGTAACTTTGTCCTTCATGCCAGCAAATACCAGAAAGTCATGCCATTCCTCATCATTAT
Organism: Chrysomallon squamiferum; assembly: GCA_012295275.1. Lineage (NCBI taxonomy): Eukaryota > Metazoa > Mollusca > Gastropoda > Neomphalida > Peltospiridae > Chrysomallon > Chrysomallon squamiferum. Next base: position 33,579,778 of record CM022672.1, on the reverse strand, counting down.
ATGGTGCTGGAGGAAATGCATAGTCTGGACACATCACACAAAATACGTCAACTTTGTTGCTGTAAAATTCACATGCTCTGCAAAATGTACCATCTAGCCTCTCTATGAATGGCAAGTTTCTCAATGCATGTGCTAACATTTCTTCATCAGAATTCAAATTCAAACCAAACCCTCTTTTAAGTAGATTTTCTTTTATATATCTTAAGTGAATAGCTCTTGCTTCTTTTGGTAAAATTTGAAACCGTGGTAAAATGAAATTACTATAAAATCCATATTTGGAATGAACAGTAATGTTCATAAATTTATACAAATCTTTTAATGAATATTCTGATTTAAAAATAGTTTTGCAAATTTCATGAGACCAGATTTCTAATCCATCTGCAGGTATTTTGGGATATCCATTTATCACAAACACTGGATCACAGTTTATCAGTGGCTTGGTCGTAGATAATACTGTAACAAAAAAGGGTAATTTGTTCAGCATCCTGATAATCCACTCCTTGTTAGAGGTTAGCAGTCTCAAATTGTTACAAAAATAATCCAGCAAAGTGCAGCCTACTTCTGCTGTTGGATTTTGTTTATAATGATGATTAGAAAGTGCCTGAAGAACAGAGAGTGGGTTCTTTGGATCTGCAGCAATGGATGCTGCAAACTCAACTACATGTGTATCTGGATGAAATGGACTCCAATTGTAAAATGACAATCCCAAAATTTCCAAAGCTTCCTTCAGTTTATAATTTGTTTCATCCAGGAGGTTTATGACATTTCCAGCTTTTCCTATGGGATGCAGCTGATCTTGATGTATTATTTTTGTCTGATCCACATTTTTCTGAATTACTGTGACCGGCAATAGGCTCCATTCCCTTATTTCTCCAAAGCTGGAAATGGACAACTGTTTCTCAGAGAATTCTTTTTCTAGTTCAATAGAAAGAAACGTCCATAAACGTCGAATCCATTGTTTTGTTGGATGATTAGTGCTATTCCAGTCCACAGCTTTGCCTTGTTTAAACACAGCTTCGTCCACTGTGTCTTTCAGCAGCAAAGATAAATCACTGATGTCCATACTTTTCAAAACCAGACTTTCTTTGCACTTTGAAAATAAACTGACAATATCCTTGTGCAAACACCTATCTGGTGACCCTTTAATGAGATCTGTAAACATTGTTAAAAATTCTATTTTCTCTGCTGAAAATGCTAAGCTCGTTTGCATTATTCAAACACAGAGGGAGTCCGTCAATTTCGATATTATCATCTCTCATGCAGAATTTTATAACCAGTTTTACTGTTGCTTTATCAACAAATGGAGTGTTTTCGACTTTTTCTGGTAACTTTCCTATTAAACATTTATCTCTCATCCCTCCTGTATTACATGATTTCAGAAATGTTATGACATTTTCTGGTTTCACACACTGCACTTGCTCACCAAAGCCAGCACTTACAAAATTTTTAAATATCCAGAGCGGACCTTCAATGATTTTCATACCAAGAGTTTTCAGTACGTCAGCAAGTTTCAGTGCTTTAGTACTTGATATGTGCTGTCTCTTCTGATCAGTTTCCTTCTGACTGAAGACAGTTCGAACTGAGCTGCCAGAGAATCTGGTAAATGCGAAATTACGTGAAGTAGTTTGAATCTGCAAATAATCCGGTTTATTATCTTTATGGTCATAAAATGATTCAAGGTTATTGAAATATCCTGGAAACCCGTGGTCATTAAAAACAGAAACCCAGGTTATTTCCTTTGATGTTTTGAGCCTCTTGAGAACAGGAAATAAAGTAAGTCTCTCCAGAAAGACTGTTTTGTAAAATGCAGTAACCAGTGATTTCCAAAAGTCGTCTTTGGCCTTCTTGCCATCAGGAAAAAGTGCATTGTATCGTTTGATATTTATATCAATATTTTCAGTGCCATTCTCATGGAATGTCATCTGCATCAGATTTAGAGCTTTTATGTATGCTGGCACAATCAGCGTTTCTACCATATGCTGATTCCACCTAGCTCGATAATCTTCAGTACCATGCCACAAATTCCGTCGGGCTTCGTGGTCTAGTGCAAAATGACCATAGATGTGAACAGGCAGACCAGTTTCAATGGGCAGTGGAAGAATACAAAATGCTCTTTTGTTGTATTGGACGTTTTCTTCATCAAGTCGAACAGCCACTCCACCTCTGGGTAGCAGATTTATATCTCTTCTTTCCCAAGCACCGTCTATTTCAGGAGGCAATTCTACATTGTAAGAAAAACCAAATTGATGAATTATCAGCCATTTTTCTTCCTCAGGTTTATGACCATTTTTTATGTTCATTGTCACTGCAACCTGTTCTTGTTTTAGTTCCTTAAGCCCACGGTTTTGATTTCTTGCCTTTTTCACTTCATCAACAATTTTATTTAAATACATTCTGTGTTTTTCATCATCTTGTGTAGATGCTTCCACAATATTTTCAATATGAATATGTCCACTTTCCTCTATGCTTGCAACTGAAATTTTTTTTATGTTATTAAGAAACATAAGAGACTGTGACATATGCAGTGTGAAGTTGCGTAATAATTCTTCAATTTCTTTTGTGTCTATTTCTTTTTTGAATATGTTTGAGTTCTTAGCCATTTCTTTATTTCTGAGAGGAAACCGAAACAATGTTCCTTGTGGATGGAGAGGAACTTCATTTTCAAGGAAACAAGAGAAAACATCACTGTATGAAGAACGCAGTTCTGATATGTTAGTAAATCGTGCTCCTGGAACACCAGGCTCAGCGGTTGGCGTGTACAGACAACTAGGGTCAAGGACACACAGTGTTTCTTCCATTCCTGGTCCAAATGTCAGGAATGTTGGTACATCTGTCAAATGATAAACAGCATTGAATCCAACTCCATAGTGACCTGTCTTAGTATAGTCTAAACTTTTGCTTCCAAGACCCAATTCTTGTATTCCATCCAAATCCTTCTGTGTGAAATAACTGTTATTATAAACACACAATGCCGGCCCTTGCAGAGGTTTCCACCTGTCATCAAAAATTCTTTCACTTGGATGGGTTCTGAAATCTTTGATAAACATCAACTCTGATGCTCCTGCATCATCAGCATTCTGTAGCAGTTCATTCATCAGAGACACATCGCAGGGATATCCTTCTAGGATCCGTTTTATTCTGTTAGTGAGTTCTTCGTGTTGCCCGAAAGCCTGAACAAATGGAATCGAATGTGATTTCATGTCTTGCTGTCGTTTGCTTTTAATTCCAAAGGCTTTTGCTACTTCCACAGTCATGCAGTGATGCAGGAACTGCATAGAGTTTCTGTTACTTAGCCATTCACAGTCATCTAAACATAGTTCAGAGCATGGTTGTAAAACTTTTCTTTTATCAGGCAGAAATAATGATGTAAACTTTTTTGAAGCACATCCAATTTCATCACTTTTCATAAGCTGGACCAAAATGGTGGCTGCTTTTGAATAATTCTGAAGATCGGTTTTAGTTAGTGCATTACGACCACATTTCTGTGCAATCTGGAACATAACGTTCGCAGCAGAATCAGGCTCAAAAGTTTCTTTAACTCCTATTACTTTAAGAAATGCATGATATTTATGCAAAGAATAGCTCATTGGGTACAAATATGGTTTCAGTTCAATAAGCTTAGAAAAAGAAATCTGTTCTGAGCTGATGAATGTATTCTCTTGGAATATAACTGTTTTACCTTGCAATGACTTTGAAATTAACTTATTTACTTCAGAGTCTTCTAATGAACATTTTTCATTAAGACAGTAATATACAGAAGAACATACATCGCTCAGTTTGTGAAAATCAGCCTCCTCAAGACTATCTGTTTCTACAGATGAGACTGTCTGAAGATGCTCAATGAAGTTCTCAACAGAAATATCAGATTCAGTCTTTACACCAAGCCACTCAAGGGTCTGTTTTGTTCTCATAAAGTTCAGCCTTGATGAATCTAAGATTAACTTGTTTGAACATCCAATGTTTATACATTCTTCAAAATATAATGACAATGGACTATCAAGAACTTTATCCGTATAACACCAACTAGTTGGCCAGTTTTGTGGTTTCTTAAGGATTGGTAAAAATTTGCTATTTTGTATCTTTTCTTTGAAAGTCGGTGGACATGTCCAAAATCTTTTCTTAGATGAGATATGACTTTGATGTGATTCGTATTCTCCCAGGTAAAGCAGAATGTATTTACATCTCGTAACTGAATCTTTCATGTTCACTTTAGACAGTGTTTCAACAGATTTCACTCGATCATAGAGCACACTCCACTGTAGTTCTTCATTTTGCATTCCTAGGTCAGACAATGCCGAAAGAATATCTGGAGTACAAAAATCATTCTCATTTGAGTTTGATGGGAAAAAACCATCGGAGTCAAAAAACATGCAAGCTGTTTTTCCTTGTGGGTGAACTAAGTCTTTTGGTTGCCTCAGTGTCCCTGAAGGAAGTGTTGGTATGCAAGGGGTTTCCCGTATCATATTTTTTATTTGAGGAGAATTGCTTTTCAAAGCAATAATAACAAGGCTGTCTCTGTCTTGGTCATTCCAACATGGATCATTTATGTTTGGAAAGAAGATTTGTAGGTAAAATTCTTCAATGCTTAAAGTATGTCTTTTTATCTCAGTATATAGTCCTGCCTCAACAAAACCGTTCAGAATATTTTCAGGAAGGTCTATGACAGTTTTGTTTCCTCTGTAGTAGTGTTCCAATGCAGCAAATGCAATTAGCCCAGTTCCTTCTTTGAAACGTATCTGTGGATCCAACAAGAGCATTTTCTCAAAAGTAACCCATTTTGAATTATACAGGAGTATCTGAGGATTGTCATAAACAATCATTTGATGAAATCTTTTAAAAAGTGTTTCATACTGTTTTCCTGAAGTTGGCCACAAAGCATAAAAATGTTCACCATCAGTATTTCCAACTGATTTCAAAGCTTCAAAAGCATTTATCACTGACATTGATACTGCATCTGAAATTAGAGCTTCATTCCAGTTTGCTTCTTTTGAAACATTTTTTTCATCCTCTGACTTAGAGCAGAGATGTTTTCTGTCATGTGTTAAAGCAAATGCACCATTGATGTGCAATGGGAAAGGAACTGTAATTGGTAATGGCAGGAAACAAAACAAATGGCCATTTTTGTAAAATCCATCAGGACATTCATTAAGAGGCAAAATGACATTTTCTCTGTCACAGATTGATATTGCTGTTGCTGCCAGTGGAAGTAGACCTTTAAGTTCCCTTCTCCTTGCTATATCAACAGATTCTCTTCTTCCGAGGCACCATGAAATAATCCAGTTTACTTGACTTTTTGATGAAATAACACTAAATACATTTTTAGCTGCGTCAAATATAGAAAGTGATATTGTGATAATCTCGTTCACTAAATCTTTGCTTTCAGTTTCATTCTCCCATACTTCAGAAAGATATTTGAGTACTGATGTAGAAAGTTCTGTGCTTCTTTTCTTAACTTCTTTTCGAACCTCTACAAGAAGAGTGGCCTTTGAAGGATCACTTCTTTGTGGGGGTAAATGGAACATTCTGACATATTTCACATTCTGACAAAACAGCAGCAGATTTCCTGCACTGGACACAAATAAGTCCATGAATTTTTTCATTTCAGCTGGAGAATAATACAAACCACTAATTTCGCTGCGTTGTGCTTGTAACTCTGTTCTGAGAGGAAATCTGAATAATGTACCTGGATACTCTGACTGCAGTAAATTACAACCAAATACTTTCTCGAATGGTTTGAACTGATTTTTCATTTTCTGCAACATTAATTTGTTTTTCTGCTTTGTAAGGTCTGCTTTCAGTCCAGGACTTTCAAGAAAATGTTCATGCGGATCAAATATGACAAAATGATTTCCACTTACAAAACTTGGAACATCAGTCAAGTTGTAAACTGAATTGAAACCTAATCCAAATCTTCCTATTTTTGTAGAATCGTCCATTTTGGTTCCTCCACTTAACTTGGTGATGTTAGCAAAGTCAGATTTAGAAAACTGAGCATCATTCTGTGCCCACAAAGCTGGGCCCTGTAAGGAAGCCATTCCTTCATTGATTAAACCAGTTCTTGCTTCCAAATTCTCTCTTTCATCGTAGAGAAAATTCACTTCAGTAGCTCCAGCATCGTCAGCATTCTGTATAATTTCCTTTGGGACAGAAAAACCATCAGTATATTCATGTAATAGATTTCTCAGGCGTCTTGTTAATGGTTCACTTTGTCCATAATTCATATCAATTTCTTCTGTTGCATTCAGTAGTGGGTTAGTCAAAATGCGAATACCAAGATCTCTCGCCAAGTCTGAAGGGATTTGAGCAAAATAATTATTTTCTGTTTCATCGTCGATGTAAGAAAACTGGCCAGATTCACAGTACACACAGTGTCTCAGCTGCTTTAGAACCAGTCGCTCTTCATCATTATGTACTGGAAGCAGTAAGTCTGTTTTATTAGTAGGTTCATCTTCTTTCAGAACCTTCAGGATTCTCAGAACTAGTGAAAGATCTGTTGAAATTGACAACCCATGAACACACTCATCATGGTTTTTCTGAATTTCTTTTAATATATCCATCAACATTTGTGAACTCTGTTTTTCTGAAGCACCAAGTTGGTGAAACATGTGACTGAAAGATTGTAAAGATTTTGGTAGAATGTACCGGTAAGGCTTGAGGTCAATATCTGAAGACTCGTCTTTTATCCAAACATTTTCAGGCTTAACAAATCCAACGTCTTCACCAATCCATACGACGCTCATGGTGGCTAACTTGATTTGAATTTTTGTTGATAGTGTATTTTCACTGAAATAGTGGTACACATCATTTAACTGTGTCATGTACATCTGATGTTCCTCTGCACAATATGTCTCTGTGATATTACTCGCATGTTTAACAACCACATCAACACAGGGATTTTGGGTAAGATCAGTTCTGTTCATTAACAAATTGTCTTTGGTGACAGCTTTCACAGAACCTACTAAGTTTAGATAAGTGAAATGGCACATGTCTTTTGGTCTGCCAATATTTCTCTCATTTCCTCCAGCAAAGGGAAGATGCTGAGGGTAAGATGAAGGTCTCTCAGTCAGAACTGGCATCCATCGAGATGACTTTATTTTTGATAATTGATGTTCTGAAATATCGCATTTTGCCAAGCTCATCAAAATAGCTTCTGCTTTTTCTCTAACCATCTCTGGCTCAAAAATATTTTCAATTAATGAAACTGAATTACAGATTTCTTTTGAAGTTACATTTTGATCTTTTTTCAATCCCAGCTTCTCCAAGCCAGATAGCATATTAGGCTGGCAAAATTCTTCACTTGGAAACATATCTTCACCATAGAAGAACTTTTGCAGGAATGGACTGCGAGGATCAAACAAGTCTTTTGCTCTTTTCAATTCTCCCTTTGTACAGGAAGGCAAGAAATGGATATCTGAAGCTTTTTGACTAATTTCTACATTATTAAGATAATCATGACTGTTTTCACAGAGAAATCTCATGAATGTTTGAATATTTTCTGTAGTGTAATATTTTTGGTTTGGGAATGTCATGACATCAAGAACTCTGCAAATGAGCTGATGAATGGAAACTTCTTTAGCTCCCAGGTGTTCAGCTAGTTTACGCGATGAAGCAGAAAGCCCATGTAAATACTCTGATGGATATGAAACTGGAATTATTTGTGTGGGTGCTATTTCAGCCAGTTCTTCAATTGAGATATATCTTTCTTCTGATGTTTTGAATATTTTCAATACACTTAACGTACTTTTTCCACTGGAGGATATATCTGTGCATAAAGATAGGAATTCCCGAAACTTATTTTTCATGAATTCCTCTGCTGTATCATTGAAATTCTGAATATTTTCCTTTGAAACCTGACACAGTGTCTTAATAACACCTTGTGGAGTGGGGTACGGAATTGTGCTTCCTACTAGTAGGACTGACTGAATATAGTCCGGAACTGAAGGCAAGACTACAACTCCTAATTTCTGTAAGCATTGGCAAATCTCTTCAGACAGATGTTCAAACCCCACAAATGTTGCTGCTATGAAGTTGTCTTTCAGAGGATGTAACATAATTTTATCATGTGTATATTCTGGAACTAGAGGAATATCTTGCATGTATGACATCATGTCTACCCCTAATTCTTGGGCTAAAATCCATAATTCTTTCAACCACTTTTCACCTAACGTGGGTGACGATTTCTCCAAATATTTTGAATCATGAAGTTTGTTGTTTCTGAAACACAGTCTGACCATTTCTGGAAATATCTCAGCAGTGACTTTTATTATTTTATTATATCCTGAGGGAAAAAAAAAGAATAAATATACCTTTGACATTTTATTTTATTAAAATATACACCATAATTCAATATAAATCTATGTAATTATATAATGTTAGAAAAGAAAATCGCTATAAAATATATACAATAGAACATTTGAATTATGCACAATTAAGCCACCTATTTGACGTTTGTTATTTCACATATGCAATACCTGACGACTTTTAATAATTATCTTTTAAATAGCAAAAGTTATTTTTCTTTTGTTGTTACCAATAATATATTTAATCAATATGTTACAGAAATAATTTTGATATCGTTAATTATTTATCTTCTGTATTACATACCATTGTCTGCCATATTGGCAAAGTAGCAAAGGTGATCAATAGTGGGTCTGATTAGAAGACCTTCCAAACTTGGAAATAGATGACTTTTCTGTGGACAGAAAAAGATATTTTGCTTTGCAAATGTCTGGAATGATCCATCAACCACAGGAAGCAAAGTCAGTCCTTCAAGGCAAGTGTATGAAGATGAAGATGAGAGGAGAGCATATGTCAAAAGATGTTGTTTTTCCGCATCACTGTAGCGAATGTACTGATCTGAAGTTTTCAGCAAGTTACACAGCCCTTCTGGACTGACTTTGGACACACAGCTCACAATTTTTTTCACAATGTGATCTGGAAGCTTCACAACATTCTTTCCATAATCCAGATAAGTCTTTGTGACTGTATTGAAAACTGATGCTTCAACTGATGGTTGCTCATTCAGAGCAAGAATAATATCTTTCATTAGAAGCCATTTTCCCCCATCGACTTCACTGAAAAATGCTTTTGTTTTAAACAGTTTTTTGTAAAATGGCTTCAAGAAGTCTTTCCAATGAGCAGTAATCTTTGAATCATCAGGAAATGAACCATAAAAGAGATCAACATCTTCAGTGGAATTATTTCTTTCCTTGGATAGTTTTCTGAGTTCTTTAATGAGTATAATGTAAGCTTCTGGAAGAGCTTCTGAAATCAGACAGTGATTCCATTCATCTTGTTTTTCCTCATCTTGTGACCATTTAACTTCTCTGCGATCTTGAGTTAATGCAAAAAAACCATTGACGTGAACAGGCAAGCCTGTATTATTTCCTGCACTAAGAGGCAGAGGTAGAAAACAAAAAATATGTCCTTTCATTAGGTATTCGTCTGTCAGAGGATATGCAACACCAACATAAGGTGAGTAAGAGAGGTCAGTATCAGAACAAAGATTTCTGAGGGTCTGAGATACTGGTTCTCCCATGTAGAAATTCACCACCATCCAGTCATGTGAGTTGCATAGGGTAGGATGTCCAGAACTGAACTTTACTGTTTCGACAGAAAACCGATATGTAGAATGAAATGACTTAGGTGCGATCTTGCCACTGATATGTTCAAATTCCATTTGGAATAGTTTTCTTTCTCTACGAACACGATTTAAATACTGTGGTGCTATGTTGACAGTATAAATTGTTTCTGCATTCGACAAGGAGCCAGCTCTTCTAAAAAGAGATATTTTCTCGAGAGACTTTAGAAAGAGAAGAATCATTTCTGCCTCTGAAATGAAATTTTCAAAGATATTTGTTATATTTTCTTCTGTATACACGTTTTGCGAAAGATCGGATTTAACCAGTCGCAATGGAAACCAAAATAAAGTGCCATTGTAGAATCCACTATTTAGAAAAGATTGTGAAAAATCAAATGTTCCGCCAAAGACATTGATAAGTGCTTCCAGTGTATGATCATCCAAGTTCTCTAGTTTTCTCATGAGACAGACTTCATCTTTTGGTTGATGTGGATTAACAAAAAGGATCCATTCCCCACTGACAATGCAAAGCCAGTCTGAAATAAAACATAGCAATTTTGAATCTGTTGTATAGACCTTGCCAATATTTCTTTAAACGATGATTAAATTGAAGACAAACAACAGGAAGAATATGTAGAAGGCAGCAAAATCAATTTAAAAACTGTCATGTTAAAATGTGTACTGCTTTAAAGAAAATTTTCTTTTTTTCAAATTTCTCTCTGAGTTAGATTTATTTTAATAAAGAAAAAAAAAAAAAAAAAAAAAAAACAGTTAAAAACAAGTAAAAATTGATTCTGTGATATAACACTGAAATAGTTATCTGCCGTAACCTGTTTTATATTGGAATAGCCGATTGCATTTTATTAATGTAAGTGAGTGATGGGTTTAATGCATAAACAAGTCCTATTCATGTTTCATAGAGTGACAATACATTTGTCCATTGTTATTATCTGGATAAGTTTCTATTTGTACCTGTGAAGTGAAATACAGATTTGAAACCCAGTCCATAGCGTCCTACTTTAAGACGGTCTTTTTCTTTCATGCTGCTCTGGATCATCTGGATTCCTTCCCAGTCTTTTTCAGTGAACAGTGCATCATTGAACACACAGAGGCCAGGACCCTGTAGTAAGAGAAACAAGTGTATTAGTATAGTTTTATTTTTTCATATAGAATTTCCACCAGTAGATTTGTTAGCTATTATTATATTCGTAATATGTTTAAAAATTTAAATAAAGAAAGAAAGAATGCAAATGTTTTTGATCTTTTTACATTTTCCTACCACGACAGAGATTGCTTTGCATGTAATATACATTCCATGGTTAGAAGAATATTTTTGTCAAACTGTAAATGTGTCTACACAATTGGGTAAAAACATCAGCAGTTTTATGAATCATTCAGAACAGGAAGAGGGAACATTTTGTAATCTGTGTCAGCCACATTTTCCGACTCTTTATGTTAAAATGTAATTTCATCATATAATACTACCTTTAGAATCTGTCCTTTTGGATCCTGGTCCAGTACTGATTTCAGCTGCTTGATGAGACTAGGCTGTTTTGATATTGTTATTGGAAAACATTTTATTTTTTATTTTGCTATGTTTTATTCTGGCTCTTACTCAAATGTGTTAGTAAGAAAACACTTTTTAAATAAAGAAAATGTCAAGCAACAGACTGAAGTTAGACTGTTTTCCATAATGTTTGGCTACACAGCTGATTTATATTATATCATTTTCCTTGTTGGTGAACAATGATTATTTCCAATATCATTATCAATAATAATTACAACAATAACAACAGCAATACAACAACAATAACAACAACAATAATGACAACGTTTGATGTTTAAGAATATTTAAACATTATCACAATTTTTCATTCAGCTTTTCAGTGCACCCATTCAGCTCAGCCAGACATATGTTGTTACTGTGTTCTTCATACACTCAGACATCATTTACACTTCATTTCACGTACCTGCAGTGCTTTCACATGACATGGATTTTTCAGCTTAGCCAAGTCTTCTGACTTGTTACACTGCTGTTTTTCATATAACACTTTCACCTCCTTAGCACCTGCATCTTCAGCATTCTGTATGATTTCCTGTAAAACAGTAGTAATAACAGGTGTCATTGCAAAGCAAACAAAAAGCACTAGAGTTAGTAACAGTAAAAGTATCATAGTGTAGAAGCGACAGAAAAGGTTTGAAAGTTAGCTTTTACATTTTATTTTATTAATATTAAAGATCAGACTTTAAAAATTTGGAACTGCTTTGAATTTATAATTTTATCATATAATACTACCTTTAGAATCTGTCCTTTTGGATACTGATCCAGTACTGATTTCAGCTGCTTGATGAGACTAGGCTGTTTCATGCAAGCAAGTCCTTCCTTTAGTTTGCTAGACCCAGAGGAAGCTGAAATTACTCTCATTAATTAGAAAAGATAAGTCATTTTAACAAAAATAATACTCCGCAATTATGTATAAATGAAGTATAAAATCCAAAACTAAAACTGTATGTATAGATGTTTTACAATTTTTTTTTTTTTAAAGTTTGAAAACCATGACATTAAATTATAAGTAAAAAATATTAAAAATTGAAATTAAATATAAAGTAATTAATTAGAAACAGCAAAAATCAAATTAAAAATCAAATAAGGACTCATTATGTTTTGGTAAAATCAAACAACCTAGTGGTGGAATTAATATTTGAAGATTTGTATTTAAAAAGGTAAACAGAAATAAATAAATCCACATACCCATTTAGCTGTCTTTACTGTGCACACTCTCTCCTTATTATGTCATGATAAATAGTGCAACTTCTGAAGAAAAGAGAGAAAAGAATATATATTATATAGGACTGAAAATATATTGTTTTCATATGGTTCACAAAAGTTTTAAATATTTTTAATAAGTAAAACACTCATTACATAAAAATTAAATTTGTTTCATAAAACTTTAGACGAACAGAGTTCATAGATATTTCAACAAAAACACTTATACAAACATCAGTTACAACTCTGGATTGGCAGTATCATAGACACAGATATAGATATAAAAATCCAATACTTCTTATTAAAACAAAAATAACAACAAAAAGCAGTTACTTACTTCTTTAGATTGATGGAAGTATTTCAAAAACAGAGATATTTCAAAAACAATACTTATCATACAAACATTAAATACATCTCTAGATAGAGAAAAGTTAGCATACATAGGTATTTCAACAGCAGAATTACATTCAATGTACAAACACTAACTGATGTTTCCTTTTCGGATTGATCGAAGTAATATATATATATATACAGAGAGAGAGAGAGAGAGAGAGAGAGAGAGAGAGAGAGAGAGAGAGAGAGAGAGAGAGAGAGAGAGAGAGAGAGAGAGAGAGAGAGAGAGAGAGAGAGAGAGACCTATTACATTACCAAGATGTTTAGTGAATTATTTATAAATAATAACAGATTGAAAATTCAGAGGCTATTTAGAAACAAATATTTTAGATTTATATATAATGCTATGGAAATAGAAATTGCTACTGATGTTAAATTCCTCCGGCTTGTTCCAAGTAAATTTGGACCCTTCATCAATACTAAGTAAGGTTTAATCAAATCAGCTTCAAAGTCAGCGTTTGGTGTATTAAAAATGTAGAGAATTTACTTTATCAATCGACTGTCAGTTAGATTTGTTTGACAAGATTGTGAAACCAATATTACAATATGGATGCAAAATCTGGGGTTTTAATCATTTATATTTTACAAACAAGTATTAAATGTTAAGTCAACACCTAGCTTTATGGTTATGGTTAATTAAAATTATATCCATTGCCTATACGTTTTATAGAAAGAATCATTACATTTATGGCATGGGTTTTTAACCGTTAAAATTTGTAAATGTTATCGTATAGTCATAGTTTAAATGCTATATCAATGTCCTTTGTTATATTCCATAAAAAGTATACTAGATGAATGTTATTCTAACAGTGTGAACAGTTATGTCATTTACAGTAGTACGTTTACTACAAGAAGTAGTAAATAAAAATAAAAATAAACAAACAAACAAACTAACAAACAAATAAGTAAATAAACAAGCAAACAAACAAATAAATAAATATTTTTCATTACTACTACTACTACTATTACTACAACTCCTACTACTGCTACTATTACTACATCTACTATTACTACTACTACTACTACTACTACCACTACTACTACTACAACCCCTACTATTACCTACTACTATTACTAATACATATATATTCGATCCACAAATTTAGTGTGACATTTTTATGTGAAATACATATTTACGATAAAATGATTAACATGTTATAACTTAAGGAAGCAAAAAACAAGGTCGCCAGAATAATATTTTTTGGATATTGACCCATAATTTTGTCCGCATTTGCCGACCTGACGATCTGTCATTTCGAGCCCTGCTATAACTAACTAACTAACTAAATAAATAAATAAATAAATAACTAAATAAATAAATAAATAAATAAATAAATGAGAATAGATAAATTATTCAATAAATATTTCGCTAATACAACCAAATGTGAGTTAAAAATCAGTTAATCTAGTTTCTACATAGAATGTCTTGAATCTAAATAGATATCATTTGGCATTATTGCTGACACGTTATTTTCATCGTTTAGAAAGTCCACATTGTTCTGCTAATTACATATTTCAAACTGAAAAGAAAAAGTATGTCCTAATAAAATATTTAAATAAACATTATCTTGTTTCTTGGTGAAGAAATTCGGCTTCTGAACAGTTTTTAAGTTGTTTGTTTCTCATTGGTAGCTATGTCAGGTCTAATTCGTTCACAAATAAATTATTTTTGCCTGGTCTTACCTTACTGTTAATCAATACCCGATGAATTTCAACTTTCCCTACATTTCCACGATCCCATCATTTGTTTCTCTCAGAGTAAACGTAGTCAGAGGTGTCTTCTGTAGATTTATTATGAAATCTAGTTTAAATGCTATATCAATGTCCTTTGTTATATTCCATAAAAAGTATACTAGATGAATGTGGTTTATATAGTACGTATTCATGTCTCCAAATGAATGTCTTGTGGTTGAAAAGCTTTTATGTTTTACAAAAATCGTAAATAAACTTGAGTCATCTAAAGGTATTAATTATAGGAAGTCTAAAGATGAATTTAAATTAGAAAATTATCTGTTCAAGATGCCAAAAAAAAAATGATAGAAAGTTTATAAGCAGTAATGTCAGACTTACTATTGAAACTTGTAGATGGTTCAGTATCGAAAGAGAAGACATTCAGAGAAGATATTTCATTCATGTAATTCTGATACTGGTGCTGAGATCCTCTATATTTTTACGCACAACTTTATCTTCTGAGAGAAATAAATATATACCATACTGTACACTTAGACCAAAAGCAGTAACATTTCAACATCTGTTTTCTACAACAACAAAAAAATTACTTTTGTATAAACTTTCCCGCAATTTTTACAAACTGTCAGGGTCAGTTAATAATTATTCCGTTGTGAAACATTACAGAAAATATTATACAGAATCTATACAAATAACTTTGACTAGAGTGATATTTGCAATTTCGCAGTGACAAAAAAACAAGAACAAAAAAAAACAAAGCAATGTGGGAATCATAATATTTCTCTCTCTCTCTCTCTCTCTCTCTCTCTCTCTCTCTCTCTCTCTCTCTCTCTCTCTCTCTCTCTCTCTCTCTCTCTCTCTCTCTCTCTCTCTGCGTAATATCATAAAATAGTTCAAGTATGTTTTCGTGTGCCTACTCCAGTATCTGAAAAGTGTTCAACAACTGAATGCTGCTATAACTTTTAAATATATATTATACTTTAGATTTTTCTCATAAAACCATACACATACTAAATATAAATAAGTATTTTTTCTTCTTCTTCTTATTTATTTATTTATTACCTTCAAATAAATTACTTTTGCCTGGTCTTACCTTACTGTTAATCAATATCCGATGAATTTCAACTTTCCAAACATTTCCACGCTCGCATCATTTTGTTTCTCTCAGTGTAAACGTTGTTTGAGGTTTCTGCTGTAGATTTATTATGATATCAAGCAGTTTATTTCCTTTTATGTACACGTCAGGTTAATTTTTTCCAAGAAAAGACAAAGCTCTTTGTCACGTATTGTTCTTGGAAAAAGAAAGTAGACACTGTTTGATTGGTTGCACAATTCAGGTACTTTCCCTGTTGGTATATGAGACGAGCTAGCCTTAACGAGTCATCCTAAAATTTCCACTGGCCTCTCAACTTTGACCCGAATGATCGCGTGTCACAATAAGTAGCTGTGATAACACTGAGAAATATAATCTAACGAATGGTTTATCTTAGAGGCGTTTTCTGTTTTCTATTTAGTTACTTTTATTTATTTTTTATTTATTTATTTATTTAGCATATTGAAATAGTGCAACGTTTATAATAAACATGATAAAAGCATAGTACACTTAGATGGATTCCTTCTGCTGAAATAACAATGAACTGATTTATTGGTTAGCCATTCAGACTTCAGGTTTAGCTAGTTCTATTCTATGACGGGTGTTGTGTTCCTAGTGAACATAAAATGCCGCCTCACACACAAATAACACCAGTAGTATGAGTCAGCAGTGTAAAGTTTGATCACAGCAGAGTAAACTTTGATCACAGCAGGCAGTTTATCAGAAGTAAATGACAGGTTTCTATGTCAGTGTTTATCTACCCCCTTACCAGATATCTTTTGATCAGTTACAATTTTTCTTTATTTGTTTTTCTTTTGTGGTTTAAATTTTTTAAAACAGCATGCACTATTTGAAGCTGGGTGTTATTTTGTGTTTATTTCAAACCATTAAAATATATTCTTTTTCCACCAGCATACAATTACTCATATGTCGTAGTTGTTGTTGTTGTTTTAATACCTGCCTGACTACTTACTTCGCAGTTTTCAAGACCTTTGGTTTATCTGTGTTTATTGTTTCTTAATGTCTGAACTACAGACTGAGTTCTAATGAGACAGCTACCACTCATACTACTGGTAATACTACAAATACTACCAAACCCTACTCTACTGATAATGATAATACAAACACATCTGTTACTATTATCATTACACCCATTACTATTACATTTTACTACTCGAGTACTGCTATCAGTTTATATATATATATATATATATATATATATAACTATGTTTGTTTCTGTTAACTCAGTCGCTTGTCACTGTGGAATTAATCGGAGAATATTTCATGCGGATCTAAATAAAAATGAACGGTTTTACCTAAAAGGCTGCTTCTAGACATTCTTGTATATGCGACATTTAGCAGAAAGTTGGCACAATTTAGAAGTATCAGTAATAATAATAATAATAATAATAATATTACTTCTATAGTATCTGTATCTGTTGTCGTACCTTCACTATATTGTTATTATTGCTATTATTGGAACTGCCATTATGAATATGATTATTATTATTATTATTATTATTATTATTATTATTATTATTATTATTATTATTATTATTATTATTATTATTATTATTATTAATATTATTATTATTATGATTATAACTACTACTGTTATTGCGACAACGATGATAACAACGTAGGCGAAACCTAATACTATTTCTACTTTGATTACAACAGTACTACGGAAATTATCGAAACTATTTATGGAACTACTCATATGACTGCTTCAGCTTTATATCGTTGCAACACTTCAGTTATTACTACTTAAATGACGTTATCTGTATTTAGGAAATATAGTCAACAACAAAAATCACTATGAGTAATGTAAATTTATATTTTATTGCGGCGTATTTTTATACTGTTATGTCAGAAGGAAGATGAATGGATACAGTAGTTGCGAACTGGTGTCGCTAGTTATTCTAACAGTGTGAACAGTTATGTCATTTACAGTACTACGTTTACTACAAGAAGTAGTAAATAAAAATAAAAATAAACAAACAAACAAACTAACAAACAAATAAGTAAATAAACAAGCAAACAAACAAATAAATAAATATTTTTCATTACTACTACTACTACTATTACTACAACTCCTACTACTGCTACTATTACTACATCTACTATTACTACTACTACTACTACCACTACTACTACTACAACCCCTACTACTACCTACTACTATTACTAATACATATATATTCGATCCACAAATTTAGTGTGACATTTTTATGTGAAATAAATATTTACGATAAAATGATTAACATGTTATAACTTAAGGAAGCAAACAACAAGGTCGCCAGAATAATATTTTTTGGATATTGACCCATAATTTTAGCCGCATTTGCCGACCTGACGATCTGTCATTTCGAGGCCTGATATAACTAACTAACTAACTAAATAACTAACTAAACTAAATAACTAACTAACTAACTAAATAAATAAATAAATAAATAACTAAATAAATAAATAAATAAATAAATAAATAAATAAATAAATAAATGACAATAGATAAATTATTCAATACATATTTCGCTAACACAACCAAATGTGAGTTAAAAATCAGTTAATCTAGTTTCTACATAGAATGCCTTGAATCTAAATAGATATCATTTGGCATTATTGCTGACCCGTTATTTTCATAATTTAGAAAGACCACATTGTTCTGCCAATTACATATTTCAAACTGAAAAGAAAAAGTATGTCCTAATAAAATATTTAAATAAACATTATCTTGTTTCTTGGTGAAGAAATTCACTGCTTCTTGTATAACAATTTGAAATTCGGCTTCTGAACAGTTTTTAAGTTGTTTGTTTCTCATTGGTAGCTATGTCAGGTCTAATTCGTTCACAAATAAATTATTTTTGCCTGGACTTACCTTACTGTTAATCAATACCCGATGAATTTCAACTTTCCCTACATTTCCACGATCCCATCATTTTGTTTCTCTCAGAGTAAACGTTGTTAGAGGTGTCTGCTGTAGATTTATTATGAAATCTAGCAGTTTACTGACTTTATTGGATACTTTGGTTAATGTTGCCTTTGATGGATACGTGAGGTTACTTTTCCCTTAGAAAAGAGAAAGCTCTTTTTCACGTATTGTTCTTAGCCTGTGTTTGATTGGCTGTTCAATTCATGGCAGACTGTGTGTTACTCAAGGGATGAGAAATATGATAGTATACGCCCTATATACAAACGAGTCCTTAAATATTCAAAAAAAACAAAACAAAATATATAATAATAATAATAATGATAAGAAGAAGAATTGTGTGAGTGTATTTATGGCTATACTAACTAAAAAACGTAATTCTGCATCACGAAGGGAGCTTAACTTCGGAAAATGTGTCACTATGTTGAACGTTATATCATGCACAGTTATTTTGTTCGTTTACTACATGAGAGCGAGCTAAACTTAATGAGTCATTCTAAACTTTATCTGGCCTCTCAAGTATGTCCCGATTTGTCAGGTGTTACAGTATTCGTTTATATTTTGTATGTGTGTGTGTAAGCTAACCTTAGTGAGTAATCCTAAACTTCATCTGGCCTCTCAAGTATGTCCCGATTTGTCAGGTGTTACAGTTAGAAGTATGATGACTCAGAAAGATCGCTATACAGAAAATAGGTGATCCGTAGCAGCAGCAGTAGTAGTAGTAATAGTAACAGTATAATAATAATGCTATAAATACTATTACTGTTGTTATTTTCTTTCCTTTCTTTCTTTTTTCTTTTTTTCTTACTTTTGCTGGAGCTTTTGTAATTCGATAAATGCATGTGTTATTTTATAATGGGCGGTGTGTTCCCAGTGAACGTATAAAACCGACTCATACAAAAGTAATACCAGTCATGTGAGTCAGCAGTGTAGTTTCATTGCAGCAGTGTAAAATTTCGTCACAGCAGTGTAGAGTTTCGTCAAAGCAGGCACGTTTAGCTTGTGACAAAACAATGAACTGAGTTGTATACACGATCTGCTAAACGTAATGTTAAAAATAAATGACTAGTTTTTATGTCAGTGTGTATCTTTGCCCTTACCAGATATATTTTCATCAATAACAATTTTAGTTTATTTTCTGTATTTTATTTTTAAAACAGCATGCACTATTTGAAGCTGGGTGTTATTTTGTGTTTATTTCAAACTAGTAAAATAATTTCGTTTTCGTTTTCTTTCAACCAGAGAACCACTACTTATTATTTTTTCTGTTGCTGCCTGACTACTTACTTAGAAGTTTTCAAGACGTTTGGTTTCTCTGAAAGTCCGCCTTTTATGTCTTCTCGCTACTGGGAATTGTTTCTTAATGTCTTAGTCACAGGCGGAGTTCTAATGAGACAGCTACCACTCATAGTACTGGCAATCCTACCAATACTACAAAAACCCTACTCGACTAATAATGCTACTAATGCTACTAAGTTATATCAGACTCTACTAATAACTCTAATACTAACACATCTGTTACTATTATTATTACAGTCATTACTTTTACATTTTACTACTCGAGTATTGCTACAACTATATATATAATGAAAAATGTTTGTTTCTTTGGCTCAGTCGCTTGTGATTTTTGCACGACCTTCCTGATTATGACATTTAGCAGAAAGTTGGCGCCGATTTAGAAGTAACAGTAACAATAATATTACTATTACCTCCATAGTGCCTATAGCTGTTTTATACCTTCACTATTCTGTTGTTATTATTGCTATTATTGAAATTGCCTTTATTATTAATATTATTATTATTATTTAAATATTCAAGACAATATATTTTCTGGATTGTCGTTAAATATTCATTCTTTAACTAATTCTTCCACAAAATAACTAGATCTTTTTATTTGAAAACATTGCCTGTATATTTGCATCAGGTTAAATTTAAATTGAGCATAATTCAGATTTCATATACGCTAAATTTAAACCCTTTCTATCAGAATTCACACCTTTCTCCCAAACATGAAAATTAAAAAAAATATATTAATACAAAAAATAAACAATTAGCCTTTTAAGGAAATGGTTTCGCTTATGTTTATGGAGTAGTGTGCATGTGTGCTGTGTGTGTGTGTGTGCGTGTAAACCTGCTTGTGTGTAAAATTTGTCAGTTATATACACGCACACACACACACATATGCATATGCAAATCTGCACTCACAAGTACACAAACACACACGCACATATAACCCCACTGACAACAACATTATTTATGAAGTTTCATGATGTCTCTCTGTCTATTTCTGTCCTTCTGTTTTTGTTTCTCGCTCTCTCACACACACACACACTCTCTCTCTCTCTCTCTCTCTCTCTCTCTGTTTCTCTCTCTCTCTCTCTCTCTCTTCTCTCTCTCTCTCTCTCTCTCTCTCTCTCTCTCTCTCTCTCTCTCTCTCTCTCTCTCACACACACACACACTCTCAATCACTGTCTGCCTCTCCGTCTTTCATTTTTCAAATATTGCAGCACTTCAGAATAGGATTCTTATGTATTTATATCATTGTAAATTTTGGAAGACGGTAATAAAAACTGGGTTAATTTTGTCCTTGTGGCTAATTCTTCACTTGGGTTATAAATGAACACCAAGTGCTCGAACGCACGCTGCACTGACTGAGAAGCTAAGCTTTTCTAAATGTGGAAGTTATTTTTAGTATGCATCGAACGGAAATTCGTCAGAGCTACGTTTCATAGATGGGAAGAACGCAACAGGTCCAAATGTATGTTAAATTCACGCACAGTTCTGTTTAAATATTATTCAAATCACACACAGTGCAAGGCAACAGAAACAAGCATTATTAAACGCTGAAATTTTGTCAGAAAATTCTTATCTCCATTACACAGTTATTAATCTGTCTATTTATCTGTCTAAAATCACACACCAGTGTCCAATTGCTTTCTTAAATATTTATATGATTTGCTTAATAAATGTAGGTTTTGTTTATCGGCCTTTCTGCTAAGATCAAAGTGTAGTGTCTGTTCTTATCAGCTTAATATTTGATACGTTCTCCATTGGGGACATCGATATTAAACTGATTTTTGGAACTAAGCGAAGTGTCAGGGGCTTGCTCCGCCTTTGCCACGGGTTTACCCGATATTGCAGTACATCCAGGAATCGCCCCTCCGTTCTGGGAGAAACTTGAAATCAAAATTAATTATTTATTTTTACTGAATTATTTATTTTAGTTTTTTTTTTTTTTTAATTTATTTATTTTTTTTCAAATATTAATTTGTATTACAGAACACTTATTATTATTATTATTATTATTATTATTATTTTATTATTTTATTATTATTATTATTTATTTATTTATTTATTTATTTTATTATTAGTATTATTATTATTACTGCTACTACTACTACTTTTATTTGCAGGTTTGTGTGTTAAACATTCATTCTTTCATTAATTCTTCCACAAAATAATTATATTTTTTCTCAGAAAACATTGCCTGTATATTTGCATCAGGTTAAATTTAAATTGAGCATAATTCAGATTTCATATACCTTTAAACCCTTTCTATCAGAATTCACATCTTTCTTACAACAATGCAAAATTAAAATAAAAATGAACAATTAGCCTTTTAAAGAAGAGGTTTCGCTTTTGTACGTGTGTGCGTAAACCTTGTGTGCAAATTTGTCAGTTTTATATATATAGAGAGAGAAAGAGGTACACACACAAACATACACATACATATAACCACAATGACAACACAAATATAACATTATTTGTCAAGTTTCAAGTCTCTCTCTCTCTCGTTTTTTCTTTCTTTCTCAGACTCATTCACTATCTCTATATGGCTCTCCGTTACACAAATTTACATACCAAAAACGCAAAAGGTTGAAAAAAAAGAAAAAAAATAGAAGAAATAAAAAAGAAAACAAACATATGGTTGTTTTTCTTATCTTTCTAAGTTCAGTAAGTTCGACAGTCATAAAAACATCGAGTGAGAGAAGCAAACATGTTGGTTTTCGCTGTCCTAACGTTTTCTACGTTTCTTTACACTTCAGATTCTTACTGTCTGATGGAGATGCTAAACTCAGCATGACAGGTACGTTGATCATTTCTGTAGATTGATATTCAAACCAAAGTAACTAGTTGTGGTTATAAAGAATATTTGTCATTAGTAATATACCCTGTCGTCTTTGTTTTCGTAAATTAATTAATTATAATATTAATTATTATATATTAGTGTACGTGCGCGTGTGTGTGTGCATGTATGTGTGTGTGTGTGTGTGTTTGTGTCAGGCAATGAGGAAAGTTATGTCTGTTTGTATGAAGTAAATATTAGCTAAAACTAAGGAATTTCATGAATGTAGCATTAAAAAGCTGACAGATAGAAAGAGGTCATAGAGAAGAATGATGATTTTTTGAGGTTTCAATGGTAATTGGGAATTCCTGCAGAAGAAGACTCCATCTTAAAATGCCCCGGTTGGTGGCTTTCCTTCTGTGGGTGAAGGTCAGTGGATCATGGTCAGTAAAACAACCTCTGGATGCAGTGCCGATTTCTTAAGAGAATGACGTAATAACCCTTCAGTAAGTCCAATTTGGTGATGAATTTAGCATGTCCAACCTGATCGATGCAATCGTCAAGGCGGGGCAGAGGGTAAACATCTGCCATTATGAGTTGATTCATACGACACAGGACAGCACACACCCGAAAGCTGTTATCACCTTTTTGAATTAGAATAACAGGTGATGCCAACTGACTGAACGATGGTTTCAGAATGTTGTATTCCAAAATGTTGTGTTCCAGCATGTAATCTACCTACTTTTTTTTTTTTCACTACTGCCAGTTTTTCCGAGTTTAGCCGATAGGAATGCCGGCGAATCGGTGTAGCGTTTGGCTCCAAACATCCTGGATTAAAGTATTAGGTAAAGCTCTGAAAAGTGGAAGTATTATCTCATATGCATGCTGAGGGTTGTCAAGGTGCTGTAGAAATAGACTCAAGTCTGCTAGAATGTGGCTGTTGGTTAATTTGATCTCTGCAGTCCTGGCGTCATCACACGGGGTTGAGAGGCTCCCAGTCTGGACAGGTAACACGGGAACTATCCGCAGTCTGTCAACGTAGCCCTTTAGTAAACTGATGTGACAATACCTAATTGTCCTATCCCTATCAGGAGCGTTATAATATAGCCTGTCTCTTTAACCCGTTTATGCACAACATAGTGACTGAAATATCGGTTCTTCAATGAACCCTTTTTAAATGGAAGCTACAGCAGCACCTTATCCCCGGCTTTAAATTCGTGACTTAGCCTTTTTGTCAAACTCAACCGGTTCATTTACCCTTTCTGGCGATGGTCTACCCAGTAACTATGGCTCAGCTGACCTCATTAAACCGACTACCTGGGTACTATGGCGTACGTCTACTGAATTGCAATACAAATTTATAAAGCCCTCAATTACAAATCAGATTTCAATAGGTACGTCTCCGCTTAAGATCCCTGACCAAGGCCCCAATTTGTTCCTTTCACGGGGATTCCCCTAAGTTGTAAATATATGTCCGTCTCAGGTCAGTTACTACCTGAGTTGGCTTGTTGTAGGGTTATCCGATATGGGATATAATTATGCAGTATATTATAAATACCGTATCAAGTTTTTGTACACAAGAAAACAACAAACAGAAGACATTTTATAAAACTGTTGAACAATCAATACGGTAGTAAAGATTAATATAGATGAATAGAAATATTGTAATCTGTCACATGAACCACACACGGGTTAATACGGTAAAACAGCAGTCATATAAATAACTAGTTACCAAGTGTGTTCCCGGGACACCGACCGTACTATGGGATCGTTCCACAGTTCTCCCTCAACAAAAAATCTTCGGATTGTTATAAGAAAGAAAAGGGTGTTACGAACCCTGCTGCTAGACGTCTGTCGCCAGATCGTTCTGCGAAACAAGAGCCCGGAACACCCACCACTCCCGAGGTGATAATTAAACTCGCAATTAAACAGGCTTTTCGTTGATTCGCGGACCGAAGTAACTGTCAGGATACTAGCAAATTTACAAACTGATGATTATTCAGTCACACACATATTAACCTTTCCCTCAGGATCACACATAAACAAACACACAAACAAACACACACACACATACACACATTCATACACAAATACTAACGTTCATAGCTAGGACGCGAAAAATAAAACATACATAAGAGTTTGGGGAGGAGAGCTTAACTTAGTTTCTCTCTCATTATCATCATATGAGAATAGTTAAACTGGACATTTACTAAACTATTGCTGTTGTTGTAGATGACGGACAATCAAACCGTACTGCGAATCTGACGGTGTTGTGATGTCACCAGAGAATACATACTTAGAGTGTCAGTGTTTACATCAGTATCTTTCATGTTGCGGGTATGTACTGTCCTGCATTGGTCACAGAAATAAAATCATTATATATTTCTATAAACAATCTAAAGCTAACGACAATGATGATGACGAAGATGTTTATCGTCATCAGCATCATTATCATCAATATTATTATTATTATTATTATTATTATCATCATATCATCGTCAATACAACTTAAGTAGACTGTTCCTTTACGTTAATTCCACCATCACAACAATATTATTTAGCAAATATATTTCTATAACAACAACAACAACAAAAATAATAATCATGGTGATGATGATGATAAGTATGATGATGGCAATGATGATGGTCGTGATGGTGACGATGATGTCGATGACGAAGATGATTATAATAATGATGATCACGAAACTGATGATGATGATTCTAATAGAATAATAAGCTCTGTGTACAATGTGAGCTGAGGATGCTGTTGACTCGACGATCCATGGCATCCATGACATGCCATTTGTGTTTCTCTGTTTATCTGTTAACAGTTCGTGACAGTTCGTTGACGTTCCTACCCTATCGGCTATATCGGCTATATCGGCTATATCGGCTATATCGTCTAGGCACTGTCATGCTGATATATGATTACACGTGGCTACCTCAGAGGAATCAAAGGAAGCAGAATGTTTCGTAAATTGTTCGTTAACGATGACCAATGATATCCGCTCGTTCCCACAGAACACATGAACACGTAATCACACACCTCCATCATATGTAACACAGTAATAATAATAATAATACTAATACTAATACTAATAATAATAATAATAATAATAATAGTAATAATAGTAATAATAATAATAATAGTAATAATAGTAATTATAGTAATAATAATAATAATAATAGTAATAGTAATAATAGTAATTATAGTAATAATAATAATAGTAATAGTAATAGTAATAATAGTAAATAAATAAATAAATAAAATAATATGAGATATGGAGTCTATAACGTTTTATACTCAGGTTGAAGAGAAGCTAGTTTTCGCTTTCGGCGTATTCTGTAAAGCAAAACCTGCTGTCATTTCTGCATACGCCTTGTGGTGTATTTCAATTTTACGCTGTTTGTTGTTCTGTCTTTATTTATTTTTTTATTTTTTATTTTTTTTTTCTAGCAGGGACTATTGTTATTTTATTATCATTATTATTATTATTATTGTTATTATTATTATTATTATTATTATTATTATTGTTATTATTATTACTACAAATTTCAAAACCTGTTTCAGTTCGCCTTATACAAAATTGGACGCTTAATTAATGTAACTTCAAAATTAAAAAATTCACGATGGCGTATATTCCTGTAAAAGAACTCTAATTATTAACATATATTGGCAGTTAAATACTGATTATTTACTTATTACAAGTGTTAATACATATTTAATATTTGTCGTTACTTCATCTCTTCTTTATTTCATATATAGAGGCTAGATTATCTCAAGAATATACACATAAAAAAGTAGTACTTTAATATATATATTTAGTTATTTTCTTACTGACTTACTTATTTTTTTTAAAAAGAACCTCTCTAACAAAAATAAGTTTCATAGATAACCGAGTTTTATTGTTAAACAAAGACAAGATTGTCGATCTTCCTCACCACTCTACGCTGTTTCCATGTTTCAAGCAAAGAGAATTGACTCAGTCTTTCCAGGTAAGAAAGAGTTTGTTATCAATGAGCAACGCCTTATTCATTCTAGTTCATTTCAAAGTTATTGCTGAATTTCTGTTGTGTTTCTGTCTAGCAATAGCAGTACAGTCGTCGGTATAGAATTATAATTTACCCTGACACCTAATGGGATATCGTTCACATTAGATGAAAAAGAATATGCGACCCATGGTGGAAGTAACGTCACCGATTTCTTCCACATCATGCCACTCACGTAAATAGGATCGAAACCAGTTTAGTCTGAATTATTGAGTCTAGAGCTTTCATTATCTGGATCAAAACGCCATGTTCAACCATATCAGAAAACTGTTACATACCTACATAATTTCCTTTGTTTTGTCCTTGCTTTTCTGTTCTATCATTAATTTTTCGAAAATAGTGTCAGTCAAAAAGAACGATTGAAAATAGACGATGTTAAGAATCAAAATACATTTTAATAAAATAAACAAACATCTTCTTTTTGTCTATATTTATTTATTACTTAGCACACATTATTATCGATATAATTTACACTGAAGATAAATAATTAAAGTATTAAATTGAAGAATACAAAGAAAAAGAAAAGTAAGCATAATATATTTTTCTAAATAAAATATTTTAACGACAGTGACAATAAAAGCAAAAATTTTAATTACCTAAATGTTTCTAATCGATTAGCTACGTTAGTTGCAACAGCCAAAGTGAATGCTGCAACTATAATTTTTCTATTAGAGCATCGAACATGGAGCGAAAAATGCAACTCGCCTGC
>CM022672.1:33541560-33552302 GCA_012295275.1 Chrysomallon squamiferum | reverse complement strand
GTTAATAATAATAATAATAGTAGATACAGTAGTGTATCACAATTAATTATAATAATGCAATGATTATTACAATGATAATAATATAGTAATAGCAATAACAATAACAGTAATACTAATAACAATAATAAATTAAAATATGTTTTTCATTGTAGAATAGGACTGTTAGGTTATGCTGGCCGGCGAATATGTTAAAACTAGATAATAAATATTTATACTGCTACTGCAGAGCCAACTTCCTTTCTTGCTGTTGGTTGCCTTTCATTGATGTTTCATGAAATCATTTCTGATACACAATATAAAGCTATTTTTCTTGTTGTTGCTGCTGCATACGATGATGATGACAATGATGACGATGATGGTTGCAGTTTCAAAAATAACACAAAACAAACAGATAAAGAAGGAAACAGGAGATAATTTTTTTTTTGTTTTCAACCAACTGTTCAGATTCATCTATGCTAATTAAAGTTGCATTTTCGAGTGGTGTTGTTCTTATCCATTAACATCGGTTTGCAGTTGTCTCCCTTTTTCACGATACATCCTTCAGGAACGAAAATTGCAACACCGGCAACACCATACCTGTACAGTAATTATATTTTAATGATTTCGAAATCTCTCTCTCTCTCTCTCTCTCTCTCTCTCTCTCTCTCTCTCTCTCTCTCTCTCTCTCTCTCTCTCTCTCTCTCTCTCTCTCTCTATGTATGTATATATGTATATATATATATACAGACAGACAGACTGTGATAGAGAGAGATACAAATCTCCGTCTCATCTCTCTCTCTCTCTCTCTCTCTCTCTCTCTCTCTCTCTCTCTCTCTCTCTCTCTCTCTCTCTCTCTCTCTCTCTCTCTCTCTGCATAATATCATAAAAGAGTTCAAGTATGTTTTCGTGTGCCTATTCCAATATCTAAAAAGTGTTCAAGATCTGAATGCTGCGATAACTTTTAAATGTATTATATTTTAAATTATTGTCATAAAACCAAATATATACTACATATAAACAAATATTTCTTCTTCTTCTTCTTCTTCTTCTTCTTATTATTATTATTAATAGTAGTAGTAGTAGTAGTAGTAATAGTAGTAGTAGCAGTAGTAGTAGTTGTAGTAGTAGCAGTAGTAGTAGTAGTAGTAGTAGTAGTAGTATTTTCAGAATAATTTCATTGTATTTATTTATTTACTTGTTTGTTGGGCTTTTTTTATTATTTATTTATTGATTGATTTATTTAGTTTTTTCTTAACTACAAATAAAATACGTTTCCCAGTCCGTATACATTTTTAAAAACTTACCTTACTGTTAATCAACATCCAGTAGATTTAACTTTCCACATATTTACTCACTCTCGTAATTTTGTTTCGCTCACTGTAGATGATGTTAAAGGTTTCTGCTTTAGATTTAATTTTATCTCAAGCAGTTTACTGCCTTTTATGGATCCATGAGCTTCCTTGGTTTCTTAGAAAAGAGAAAGTTCTTTGTCACGTATTTTTCTTGGCAAAAGAAAGTAGACTGTCTTTGTCTGGTTGCACAATTGATGGCAGACTCTGTGTTATTCATTGGTAGTATACGCCCTATGCACAAACGAGTCCTTAAATAATGAAAAAAACCCACTACCATAACAATAATTAAAAAAACAAAATTGTGTCAGCGTATTTATAACTATACTAACGAAAAAAAAGTAATTTTGCATCATGAAGAGAATTGTGAACTCTGCATGAAACGAATGTGCGAGGAGTGAACCATGATCAAAATATTGAAATCAGTGCTTTCATAATATGTACTGGTTTTTTTCTGTTGTTTTTCTTTCATTAACTTCAGAAAACGTGTGACTGTGGAACATTATATGATGCACAGTTAATTTTTTGACAAGAGTATCTGAGAGCGAGCTAACCTTAATGAGTCTTCCTAAACTTCGTCTGGCCTCTCAAGTATGTCCCGGTTTGCCAGATGTTACAATTAGAAGTAAGTGTGGTGACACAGATAAATCAAAATATAGAAAGCAGGTCACCCGATGAGAAACTTTAAAAGAACTTTACATGTAAGCTAGTTTTATTTTATTTTTAAATTGTTATTGTTTCGTATTACTACCTACTAGTTGTTGCAGTAGAAATAGTATACTAATACGACTACAAATACTACTATAACAATTGTTATTTTCTTTCTTTTATTACTTTTTTCTTTTTTCATACTTTTTTCTGCTTTATTCTTTTACCTTTTTTTTTACATTGAATATTATTATATATTTCATCTTCGAGGTCCGTCTTTATTTTTCGTATTTTCCGTTCGTTATTTATAGACTTCTTTAAATTGTTTAATTATTATTATTATTTTTTATTTGATATATCTTTTTATGTTTTCAATTTCGTTTTGCCTGATTTAACTGATTAAAACAAGTACTCGTTTCATAATGTTTAAAAAAAAAAAACGGTGATATTTATGTTTTTGCTTCTCTCCGCCTTTTAAAGGTTTAAGCTGACACACGTGTGTAGCGAAACATTTAGACTTTAACTAAGACATTAATTTTGTAAAGAGCGATGTGTTACCAGTGAACGTACAAAGCCGCCGCACACGTATAATACACTCGTACGAGTCAGCATTGTAAAGTTTCGTCACAGCAGGCAGGTTTCTTTTGTAACAAAACAATAAACTCAGTTCCGTGCATGAGCTGCTATACGTAATGTGAAAAGTAAATGACAGGATTTTATGTCAATCTGTATTTACGTCCTTACCAGATATACTTTGATCAATAAGAATTATGATAATTTGAAGCTGGCTGTTATTTGGTGTTTATTTCAAATCAGTCAAATGAATTCTTTTTCGTTTTCTTTCCACCAGCCTAACTACTTACTTCGTGGTTTTCAAGACGCTTGGTTGTTTTTGTTGTCGTTGCGAAGTTAAGTAAGTTCGACGGTCATAAATTCATCGAGTGAGAGAAGCAAACATGTTGGTTTTCGCTGTCCTAACGTTTTCTGCGTTTCTTTACACTTCAGATTCTTTCTGTCTGATGGACGAGTTAAAAGTCAACATTACAGGTACGTTAATCATTTCTGTAGTCCGAAACCAAGGTGTGTTCAAAACAAACGTATGTTATTAGTAGTATAGGTTATCTTCTTTGTCTTCGTAAATTAATTAATATTTATATATATGTCAGCTTGAAAGGAAATTTAAGTCTGTATTTTTATTTTTTAAGTAAATATCTAGTTAAAACAAAGGAATTTTATGAATGTGACATTAAAAACCTGGCTGACAGGTGGAAAGAGGACACAGAGAAGAATGATGACTGTAACATATATTTCATATTACCTGTTTTCAAAAGGGCAGAAACGATAAGGTTGAACGTTTACTAAAAGGTGCTGTTTGTATATGTTTACTGATGTTAAAAGAAAGTGAATCTACATTTGTTTATTATTGTTAAAAAAAAAACGAGAAACCAATGTTGATTGTATTTGTTTATTGTTAAAAAGTAATGTTTTTATTTGTTTATTATTCGTAAAGGTTATCGGCTCGTTTTATTAACAATTTAGGCAATTTATATAAATGTATGTGTGTGTGGGTAGTAAAAGATATATATCTATATGTATGTGTGTGTATATATATATATATATCCCTCAGCAACAAACACGTACAACACAGAGACAGTCAAACACACACACACACACATGCTGTCACTTGTATCTAGGACGCGATAAGAAAGAAAAAAGATTAAATATGTTCTTAGGGAGCAAAGATTAACATAGTTTCAGTCATATTATCATAATATGAGAGTGTAGTTAAACTGGACATTTACTAAATTATTGCTGTTGTTGTAGGTGACGGACATATTAAAGCGTACTGCCAGTTTGACGGTGTTGTGATCTCACCGGGAGATTCTGTTAAATTCGAGAATAAATGTATAGAGTGTCACTGTTCAGATGGACTTTCATGTTGCGGGTATGTAATGTCCTGTATTGGTCAAACAAATAAAATCATTTTAAATTTCTAAAAACAAATGATGGTCAAGATAACGAAGATTATGATGATGATGATGATGATGGTCATGATGATGATTCTTATCATTGTTATTATTATTATTATTATTATTCAGTTTTATTATTATTATAATATTATGTATTTACTATGACCTCGAAGATAAACAGGACCAGTCCCATCATAATGACACTCCCTCTATCAGATGGCAACACGTTCTTGAAAAAAACACACAAAAAAACCAGCCTCCATTCGTTATGGTCTTCATATGAAACGAGACCCCTAAAACTACTACTACTACTACTATTATCACCATCATCATCATTATTGTTATTATTATTATTATTATTATTATTATTATTATTATTATTATTATTATTATTATTATTATTATTATTGTTGTTGTTGTTGTTGTTGTTGTTGTTGTTGTTGTTGTTATTGTCGTTGTACACAGATATGGTATCAATGCGGGATCAATTCAACCTCCAGACGGATGCATCGTCAAAGCAGACGGTTGCAATCCTCTGCTGGTGAAGGCTGACGATACGTCACGTGACTGCTTGCTTGACGGGAGAGTTACTATGAAAGTGAAAGAACTTTTGCGTAACTGTAAAACGAAAGTAAAAATGAAATAAAATATTTTGCTGTCTGAATTTTTCTAACTCATGTAGTCATTTTGTTCACGCTTATTAATATTCAGTCGGGGCGTATGTTTGATCATAGACATTTTTTTATTTTCTTTTATTATGTCAAGCCGAAATGATTTGCTAGTTTACAGTTATACTGTTCCTGTATCTGGAATCTGCTGTTGGTGTCTAAAGGTTTGATGTTCCTTATTTAGTGCTGATAAATGAAGTTTAAGACACACATACATATACTGAGAAACTGCAGGTGACATCTCCTCACCCTTCTGCATACAGAGATGTAGAGATTTTTTTTTTTTTTTTTTTAAATTAATATATTTTTGTTTACTGTAATTTAAATTATAGGTGTGTGAATCTCTCCGGTTCGCTACCTTAGCAAACATCTTTCTGATACAGTTTATGGTAACTTACGGTATCTTTTTCGGAGTTGACTAAGTTAGAAATGTCACATAGGTATAGAAGAATGTTTCTGTTCGTTCTTCTCAGTTTGGACATTTAGAATGTGTATAACGTATGAGTTTGTGTCTGTGTTTCAATGATTATATGTGCATCTTTCCGTATATGTGCTTGTTTGACGTGTATTTTTATGCACAATCCATACACACACCGACAGACAAACACATAGACATACACACACACACAGTCATATCAAGTATATATACTTTGCTTATTCTATCACCCATCGGCTTTTGTTGAATGGTTTGTTGTATAACGATTTATCATCCCATCACGAGTTCCTGCACGAGTGATGTGTCTCTATAGCAATCTATATGTGTTATATATACACATTTCCATCTGTCCGATTTCTGTCTGTTTCTCTATCTGCCTTTCTTTTTCCTTTCTGTCTATCTAGCTGCCTGCATAACTAACTACTGTCTGTAATCTATATCTTTCTGTATGTGTGTCTGAGTATCAATCTTTTTTATTGTTCTTTCTTTCGTTCGTTCTTTTAACTTTTTCGTTCTCTTTTCTTTCTTTCTGTCTCGAGTAAGTGTATATAAATCGATATTTCAGTCTGCATACAGTGTACATGTATGTACTGTATTTGTTTATGACTCAAAGTTCGGTAAATAAAAATAATAATATAAATACTACGTAAAGAAACGAAATACTATTTAAAAATAGACATTCAGTAACAGATGTCATTTTATGACTAAATACATCTAAATAAATAAAAAATAAATAAATAAATGAACACAAACACAGAAATAAAAATTAAACAGAAAAATAAAGAGAAGAAAAATAAGCGTCGTTTTTAC
This sequence comes from Chrysomallon squamiferum, assembly GCA_012295275.1. Classification (NCBI taxonomy): domain Eukaryota; kingdom Metazoa; phylum Mollusca; class Gastropoda; order Neomphalida; family Peltospiridae; genus Chrysomallon; species Chrysomallon squamiferum. The sequence goes on along the minus strand of CM022672.1, from coordinate 33,546,442 downwards.
CACTGTTTATTTATTTATGTATTCATTCAGTTACATAGTTAATAAATTATTAGTATTAACTAAATTTCACAAAAAATAAAATATAAACTTACAAAAAAAAAGTAAACGAATAAATAAATAAATAAATAAATAAATAACAAATAATGATCTAACAAAGAAACAAATAAATAAACACAGTATATTTAAATTCAGTTGTACGTTAGTACCTGGATAACTCGACAGCTAATATGAATCATTTTTAACACCGGTAGCAATAACAGCTGACTTATCAAAATAAAACTGTCGTGTCGCGATGTGTCACACGGCTGACAAATATTATATCAACAATGCGTGCACCATTTCTCGTTCAGGTGACAAATCATAAACAGACATCTGCATGATTTCTCAACAAAATGTCTCAATACCACACGTACCTTTTTAAAAATGTCTTTAATCTCTTAATGCCTGCATGACTTCGTGAGAGACTGACAAATCGTGACGCTACAGTCGCCATTGTGATGCAAGGAAGCCAGCTGCTGTAGCAGTGTATTGCTACTCCTCTCACAGATTTCATTCTGCTAAGGAAAGAGTTCAAGTGTCAGTTGCAAGGGGCGATCTGCCATTTCTAAGATAATCGGCCATTTCATGAAAACGTTCGTATCTGCTGTCAGAAAAACTGCTGATGTTTATAGAGGCATTATTTCTTTTGATTAAAATATAGAGTTTGATAGGTTTTCTTCAACAACATCGTTATGGTAAACACTTTATTAACATGGGTCGTGATAACCCACCAGGCCCCAGGGTAAGGGATCCTGTGGGTCATGATATCAAACAGTAAAACTACCTAGAAACAACACACATCAAACTTGCCACTAAATTGTATCAGAAGAGACCTCTCACTTTCTTCCGTATTTTTTCTTTCTAGGCATTCTTTTTATAGCAGATACACCACTCTAGTCTATCATCAAGTAAAGTAATACCAGTAATTAAGTACCTATCAGTCATCTGTTCGTTTGAAATGCAGTGGCATCCAATCAGCCACCTGACCATGGGACACTATACTAGTCTCCTACATACAATGGCTGATTGTTCCCCAACTCCTCATTCATTATGTTCGCCCAGTGTACCAGAGAACCATATGGCCGATCGAAGAAAACTGCACTAAGAAGTGAAAAGATCGAAGAAAACTGCACTAAGAAGTGAAAAGAAATTTCGAACAAAAACCCAACCCTTTACAGCATCTACGAAATATGTGTTATCACCTCAATCGATCCCAGTTTCTCCTATCTTTCCATATCCCGCGGCAAAACGCTGATCAAAGCAGTTATTGCTGAAATTCTGTTGTGTTTCTGTCTAGCAACAGAAGTGCAGTCGTCGGTATAGAATAATAATTTACCCTAGACATCTAATGGGATATCGTTCACATTAGATGAAAAAAAAAATATGCGACCCATGATAGAAGTAATGACACCGATTTCTTCCACATCATGTTACTGACGTAAATAGGATCGAAACCAGTTTAGTCTGAATTATTGAGACTAGAGCTTTTATTATCTGGATCAAAACGCCATGTTCAACCATATCAGAGAACTGTTACACACCAACATAATTTCCTTTGTTTTGTCCTTGCTTTCTGTCCTATCATTAATTTTTCCAAAATAGTGTCAGTCAAAAAAGAACGATTGAAAATAGACGATGTTAAGAATCAAAATACATTTTAATAAAATAAACAAACATTTTCTTTTTGTCTATATTTATTTATTACTTAGCACACATTATTATCGATATAATTTACACTGAAGATAAATAATTAAAGTATTAAAACGAAGAATACAAAGAAAAATAAAAGTAAGCATAATATATTTTTTCTAAATTAAATATTTTAACGACAGTGACAATAAAAGTAAAAATTTAAATTAGCTTAAATGTTTTCTAATCGATTAGCTACGTTGGTTACTCATAATCATCGTTATTCAATTTGCAATAAAATATTTATTTTTATTAGATATCGAACATCGCTGAAAAAATAAAACAGAAGGGAAGTAACTCTAGATAATAAGCAGTTCAAAGAAGCAGACGACTACAATAAGTAAATAAGTCAATGATTTATATAAACAAAGAATCATAACGTTTAAAAAATAAAAAACAAAAAATTATATAAAAAGTTAGGTATATCGAACTCAAGTAAAAATAAAACATACTGTTAGAATAAGGTCTTCGTTAGTAAAGGAAGGGAGGTAACTCTAGTTTATAAAGTAGGTGAACGAAGCAGACGATAAAAAAAAGTAAATACGAGATGATTAGAAAAATGAAAAATTATTTTACGATACCCCTGTACTCGATCGCACCATCCAACTGTATTACTACGACTACTACTACTTATACCACTGCAACTATCACCACTGCATCGATAACTACTACTACTACCACTACGGCTACTATTATCCACTACTAGTAATTTGCTACTTCCAATACTTCTAAACATAGATTAATGTTATAATAATAATTGTTATTGTTGTTGCTGCCGATGTTATATATATATATATATATATATATATATATATTATCACCCAAGTTACTACTACTGCTGGTACTACTATGTCTCCTTTTTTATATGACTGCTACTACTACAGCTACTGCAATGTTCATCTACTTACTATTAGTACTACTACTGCTATCTTCATCACCAACATCATAATTATCATGATCATTATCATTATTACTACTACCACTCCTACTACCTCTATAAAACGTCATCATCAACAACATAATTTTCGTCAGTATGATCATGTTCATTTTAATAATGGCGGAATAAACAGTGCATATTTATATTATTTTATACACAGGTTCTGTGGGTAAACACTGTAAAGATGAAGATGGTAGACAATCAGACGTTGGCGACACGTATAAAGTAGAAGAGAAGTGTACACAGTGCACATGCACTGGTTTTGGCCTCTCATGTTGCGGGTTATTACTATTTCTTGCTCTTCTGTTTTGTTTGTTTGTTTTTTGTTCTGACTCTTTTTTTCTTATTCGTTTTCTTCTTATGCTTCTTCCATTGCTTCTTCTTCTTCTTTTTCTACTTCTTTTAATACCATGTGCTCTGTTATTATTATCATTATCCACGTAGAACGAGTGCATGCATGTATATGTATGTGTAGATGTATGTGTATATATTCACACACACATACATATTTTTGTATGTACGTATGTATTTATGTATCTAAATGTACATATGTGTATGAATTTATGTGTGTTTGTGTTTTGTGTGTGTATCAATATATATATACACATACATATATTGATGCATACATACATAAATACATACATACATATAATATATACATACATATATATATATACACACACACACACACACACACAAACAGAAACGCACATAAATTCATACACATATGTACATTTATGTACAAAAATACAATCGTACATATATATATGAATTTGTTTCTTATGGGTTTAATATAGTTGATTATAATAGTAGGTCTTACTGTGTGTAATTATTTTATGTATTTTTTGAAATCATTAAAATATTATAAATGTACAGGTATGGTGTTGCCGGTGTTGCAATTTTCGTTCCTGAAGGATGTATCGTGAAATAAGGAGACGACTGCAAACCGATGTTAATGAATAAGAACAACATCACTCAAAAATGCAACTTTAATTAGCGTAGATGAATCCGAATAGTCTGTTCAAAAAAAAATTTAAAAAAATAAAATTGTCTCCTGTTTCGTTCATTATTTGTTTCTTTTATGTTAATTTTGAAACTGTAATCATCATCGTCATCATTATCATCATCATCATATGCAGCAGCAACAACGACAACAACAAGAAAAGCTTAATATTGTCTATCACAAATGGTTTGATGAAACATTAATGGAAGCCAATACAGACCGACAAGAAAGGAAGTTGGCTCAGCAGTAGCAGTATAAACATTTATTCTATTCTTTTAACATATTCGCCCGCTAGCATAACATAATAGTCATATTGTTTAATTTATTGTTATCATCATCATCATCATCATGATCATTATCACAGTTGTTATTATTATGATTGTTATTGTTGTTATTATTATTATAATAATAATAATGATACCACTACTACTACTACTACTACTACTACTACTACTACTACTACTACTACTACTACTATTATTATTATTATTATTATTATTATTATCTATGCTCGGGAGACTTTTCATGTATCTAATCATTTTATTGTGTCTGGATGTCAATAAGGAATATAAGGATAATGTATGAAATACAGACAAGAGAAAGAACAATGACACAGATAACTAACAGAATATAAAGATAGATTACGAAGAGAGGTGATATTTGTTTTGTGCTTGTGTGTGTTTGTACTATTTTCCTTCATTTCATTTTTTTTTTCATTTATTTCATTTTATATTTTGATATATATATAGATAGATAGATAGATAGATGGATGGATGGATGGATGGATGGATTGATGGATGGATCGATAGATGATTTATACATAATACATACATACATACATACATACACACGATAAACTAAATCGAATATCATTAAAATAGTTGTCGTCGTTTCACCGTTGTTTAACACACAGACCTGTTCTGAAGGTATCAGTTCTCATTATCAAACAGCCTGCATCCAAGGTTACTAGAACTTCAGCAAAACTGAGAAGAGCAAACACAAACATTCTTCTGTACCTATGTGACATTTCTAACTTAGTGAACTTGGAAAAAGATACCCTAAGTTACCATAAACTGTAACAGAAAGATGTTTGCTAAGCAGGTAGTGAACCAGAGTTGATATAAAAAGAAGGAGATTTTTATGATATAAAATATATTAATTTAAAAAAAAAAAAAATAAAATACACTCTCTCTCTCTCTCTCTCTCTCTCTCTT
>CM022672.1:33531560-33539060 GCA_012295275.1 Chrysomallon squamiferum | reverse complement strand
CAGAACAACCTTTCATTCCTGTTTCTATCTCATCTAGTTACGATGGATTTATCACCCTAGCAGAAGAGTGAGGAGATGTCACCTGCAGTTTCTCAATATATGTATGTGTGTCTTAAACATCATTTATCAACACTAAATAAGAAACAGCAAAGCGTTAGACACTAACAGTAGATTCCAGATACAGGAACAGTATAACTGTAAACTAGCAAATCATTTCTTTTATAACACAAAATATTAGAATATACAACATGAAATTTGCATTATTATAAATATATGTTTTTGTTGGAACACACTGGCAATACATAAATGATTATGAAAAGGCTGTTACTTTCAAAGTTTCATTGACATAGTTCTCTCTGAATGATATTGTCAAATCATCCTGGCTTGACATAAAAAAATAAAAAAATAAAAAAAACTGTTCTATGATCAAACATACGTCCCGACTGAATATTAATAAGCGTGAACAAAATGACTACATGAGTTAGAAAAATTCAGACAGCAAAATATTTTATTTCAGTTTTACTTTCGTTTTACAGTTACGCAAAAGTTCTTTCACTTTCATAGTAACTCTCCCGTCCAGCAGTCACGTGACGTATCGTCAGCCTTCACCAGCAGAGCTTTGCAACCGTCTGCTTTGACGATGCATCCGTCTGGAGGTTGAATTACTCCCGCACTGATACCATATCTGTTTACAACGACAATAACAACAGCAACAAAAACAACAACAACAACAACACTAATAATAATAATAATAATCATAATAATAACAATAATGATGATGATGGTGATAATAGTAGTAGTAGTAGTAGTAGCAGAAGTAGTAGTAGTAATGGTGATGGCAGTAGTGTTAGTAATATGTACGCGCACACACACAGACACAGACACATACACGGGTTTTGCAGTTATGAAAATTGAAAAGTGGCTTCACTTTCAACTGGTTTATAAAAAGTAAGAAAATGTTTTAGGGGTCACGTTTTATATGAAGACCATAACGAATGGAGGCTGGTTTTTTTGTTGTTTTTTCTTTTTCCAGAAGGTGTTGCCATTTGATGGAGGGTGTGTCATTATGATGGGAGTGGTCCATTGGGCACGTGAGGACACCACTGGTCATCGTTAACGAAAGGTTAACGAAAAACGGTTACATCGACATTCTGCTTCCTTTGATTTTTCTGACCCAGCCACGTGATATCATTTATCAGCATGACAGTGCTAAAGACCATACAGCCAGAATCGTAGACATCTTCTTTAGTGTAGCAACGTCAACGTGGTGTAATCATTGCCTGCTTAACAGAGATGTCGCAAGGAAAACACCAATGGGATGTCATTACTCGCTGTGTGCGACAACATCCTCAGGTGTCAACTTGTATTTTACCCAGGCTTTGTTGCAGGGGTTTGTGGGTTTTTTAAATTATCATCATCAATAAAGTCATTATCATTATTATTATCATCCTCATCATCATTGTTGTCGTCATCATCATCATAACAACAGGTATCATCAGTGCCATCATCATTATTATTATTATTATTATTATTATTATTATTATTATTATTATTATTATTATTATGATATAAATTCCTTTTAAAAGCAATATGCTGTAACTAATGCAAAAGAACCTGCCTAGTAAAACTGTAAAAAATAGTAAATAAATAAATAAATAAATGAATAATAATAATAATAATCATAATAATAATAATAATAATAACAATAATAATAATAATAGCAACAATGATAACAATAATAATAATAATAATAATAATCATGATAAGAATCATCATCATGACATCATCATCGTAATCATCATAATCTTCGTTGTTTTGATCATCGTTAGCTTTAGATTGTCTTTAGACATTTAAAATGATTTTATTTGTGTGACCTATGCAGGACAGTACATACCCGCAACATGAAAGTTCCTTATCTGAACAGTGACACTGTAAACATTTATTCTCGAATTTAACAGACTCTCCAGGTGACATCACAACACCGTCAAACTGGCAGTACGGTTTAATATTTCCGTCATCTACAACAACAGCAATAGTTTAGTAAATCCAGTTTAACTGCTCTCTCATATGTGACTGAAACTATGTTAATCTTTGCTCCCAAAGCACATATTTAATCTTTTTTCTTTCTTATCGCGTCCTAGATATAACCAACAGCATTTGTTTATGTGTGTGTGCGTGTTTGACTTTCCGTGTGTTGTACGTGTGTGATGCTGAGGGATATATATACATATATACATACATATATATATATATTCACAATTTAGGCAAACACACACAAACAACACCGTCAAACTGGCAGTACGGTTTAATATGTCCGTCACCTACAACAACAGCAATAGTTTAGTAAATATCCAATTTAACTATACTCTCATATTATGATAATGTGACTGAAACTATGTTAATCTTTGCTCGCTAAGAACAAATTTAATCTTTTTTCTTTCTTATCGCGTCCTAGATACAAGTGACAGCATTTGTGTGTGTTTGTGTGTGTGTATGTGTGAGTTTGACTGTCTGTGTGATATATCTATACATATATATATATATATACACATATCACCTCTGCCTCAAAATAACACACACACAGATATATACATATATATACATATATATATGTATGTGTATATATATATATATGTAAGTATGTCTGTATGTGTGTGTGTTTGTGTGTGTGTGTTTGCCTAAACTGTGAGTAAATCGAGCCGATAATTTTTACGTCTAATAAACAAATATAGATTCACCGTTTTAGCATCAGTAAACGTATACAAACAGCACTTTGTAGTAAATGTTCAACCTTCTGGTTTCTGCCATTTTGAAAAGAGGTAACATGAAACAAATTAAATAAAGACCCCTTTTTCTGTCATGTTGTAATAAAAGTTTGGTCCTGTTTTTAAAGCTCAGTAAAATAACGAAAGAAAAAAAAAAAGAAAGAAAAAGAAACAATGAAATTTTTTTTAATAAAAACACAAAAAACACGTGAGATCTCATTATTTAATCCTTCATCATTCTTCTCGGTGTCCTCTTTCTACCTGTCAGTCAGGTTTTAATGTCACATTCATAAAATTCCTTAGTTTTAACTACATATTTACTTTACAAAGAAAAGAAAAAGCTACCTTGGAATATATATAAATATTAATTAATTGACGAAAACGAAGAAGGTAAGCTATATTAATAATAACATATGTTTCTAATAAACACATCCAGTTATCTCGGTTTGAATGCCAAACGACAGAAATGATGAACATACCTGTGCTGTTGTACTTTAGCTCCCTACTCAGACAGTAAGAGTCTGAGGTACAAAGAAACGCAGACAAAGTTAGGACAGCGAAAACCAGCATGTTTGCTTTTCTCACTCGATGAATTTATGACCGTCGAACTTACTTAACTTAGCAACGACAACAAAAACAACCAAGCGTCTTGAAAGCTACGAAGTAAGTAGTCAGGCAGGTATTAAAACAAACGTAAGTAGTTTTAGGCTGGTGGAAAGAAAACGAAAAATAATTTATTTGACTGATTTGAAATAAACACAAAGTAACAGCCAGCTTCAAATTATCATAATTCTTATTGATCAAAGTATATCTGGTAAGGACGTAAATACAGACTGGCGTAAAATCCTGTCATTTACTTTTCAGATTACGTTTAGCAGCTCATGTATGGAACTGAGTTTATTGTTTTGTTACAAAAGAAACCTGCCTGCTGTGACGAAACTTTACAATGCTGACTCGTACGAGTGTATTATACGTGTGCGGCGGCTTTGTACGTTCACTGGTAACACATCGCTCTTTACAAAATTAATGTCTTAGTTAAAGTCTAAATGTTTCGCTACACACGTGTGTCAGCTTAAACCTTTAAAAGACGCAGAGAAGCAAACACATAAATATCACCGTTTTTTCTTTTTCATCCTCAAAATGATTAAACATTATGAAACGAGTACTTGTTTTAATCAGTTAAATCAGGCAAACGAAATTGAAAACATAAAAAAATATATCAAATAAAAAAATAAGAATAATAATTAAAAAATTCAAAGATGTCTATAAATATCGAACGGAAAATACGAAAAATACAGACGGACCTCGAAGATGAAATATGTAATAATATTCAATATAAAAGAAGTAAAAGAATAAAGCAGAAAAAAGTATGAAAAAAGACAACAGAAATAAAAGAAAGAAAATAACAATTGTTATAGTAGTATTTGTAGTCGTATTAGTATACTATTTCTACTGCAACAACTAGTAGGTAGTAATACGAAACAATAACAATTTAAAAATAAAATAAAACTAGCTTACATGTAAAGTTCTTTTAAAGTTTCTCATCGGGTGACCTGCTTTCTATATTTTGATTTATCTGTGTCACCACACTTACTTCTAATTATGACATCTGGCAAACCGGGACATACTTGAGAGGCCAGACGAAGTTTAGGATGACTCATTAAGGTTAGCTCGCTGTGAGATATTCTTGTCAAAAAATTAACTGTGCATCATATAATGTTCCACAGTCACACATTTTCTGAAGTTAATGAAAGAAAAAAACAGAAAAAATCAGTACATATTATGAAAGCACTGATTTCAATATTTTGATCATAGTTCACTCCTCGCACATTCGTTTCATGCAGAGTTCACAACTCTCTTCATGATGCAAAATTACTTTTTTTTCGTTAGTATAGATATAAATACGCTGACACAATTTTGTTTTTTTAATTATTGTTATGTTAGTGGTTTTTTTTTCATTATTTAAGGACTCGTTTGTGCATAGGGCGTATACTACCAATGAATAACACAGAGTCTGCCATCAATTGTGCAACCAGACAAAGACAGTCTACTTTCTTTTACCAAGAAAAATACGCCACAAAGAACTTTCTCTTTTCTAAGAAACCAAGGAAGCTCACGTATTCATAAAAGGCAGTAAACTGCTTGAGATAAAATTAAATCTAAAGCAGAAACCTTTAACATCATCTACGCTGAGCGAAACAAAATTACGAGAGTGAGTAAATATGTGGAAAGTTAAATCTACTGGATGTTGATTAACAGTAAGGTAAGTTTTTAAAAATGTATACGGACTGGCAAACGTATTTTATTTGTAGTTAAGAAAAAACTAAATAAATAAATAAATCAATAAATAAATAATAAAAAAGCCCAACAAATAACTAAATAAATAAACACTATGAAATTATACTGAAAATACTACTACTACTACGACTACTACTACTACTACTACTACTACTACTACTAATAATAATAATAATAATAATAATAATAATAATAAGAAGAAGAAGAAGAAGAAGAAGAAGAAAAAAAAATATTTATTTACATGTAGTATGCATTTGGTTTTATGACAATAATTTAAAATATAATACATTTAAAAGTTATTGCAGCATTCAGATATTGAACACTTTTTAGATATTGGAATAGGCACACGAAAACATACTTGAAATCTTTTATGATATTATGCAGAGGGACAGAGAGACAGAGAGAGAGAGAGAGAGAGAGAGAGAGAGAGAGAGAGAGAGAGAGAGAGAGAGAGAGAGAGAGAGAGAGAGAGAGAGAGAGAGAGAGAGAGAGAGAGAGAGAGAGAGAGAGAGAGAGAGAGAGAGATGACACACACACACACACACGGAGATAAGCGGACGCAAACCAAAATTTTGTGAAATCAAATTATAAAAATTATGGATCACATTTTTCTTTTTTGATTATACACAGTTTTTTGGATGTTGTTCTCATATTTCTTAAAACAAAGATAAAAATCTAACCGAACGAAAATGAAAACGAAACAAAAAACCTAGAAGAAAAAATGAATAAGGAAGCAGGAGATAATATGTTTTTGTGTTTGTTTTTGTTTTGTTTTCAACCAACTGTTCGGATTCATCTATGCTAATTAAAGTTGCATTTTCGGGTGATGTTGTTCTCATCCATTAACATCGGTTTGCAGTCGTCTCCCTTTTTCACGATACATCCTTCAGGAACGAAAAATGCAGCATTGGCAATATCATAGCTGTAAACCGGAAACTAATAACCACAAAAACAGTAATGTACATACATACATACATACATACATACATACATACATACATACATATACTTTCACATAGAATGACCTATTACAATAATCAACTATACTAAACACATAAGAAAGAAATTCATCAAGAAAGTCTCCTGAAATTTGGGATTTTAGTTCATTGTTATCATTCGTAGTGCTTGAATATGATATATATATATGTATGTATGTATGTATGTATGTATGTATGTATGTGAGTGTGTATATGTATATTCAGCATCGATCGGTAAGTTAGTAGGTAGATAAATATATCCATTTCGCTGAAAATGTGGATATATCGCCTTTTGCAAGAATATATATTAAAAACTTTACAGATAGTGAGAAAGAAGAATAAGAACAAAAACAAATTAGAAAAGGAAGAGCAAGAAATAGTAATAACCCGCAACATGAGAGCCCCAAAATAGTGCATGTCCACTTTGTAAACTTCCCCTGTTGTTTGTCCGATTTTCTACCATCTTCACCTTCACAGTATTTTTTCACTGTATATAAAATAATATAAATATGCACTGTTTATTCCGCCATTATTAAAAGCAACATGATCATACTGACGAAAATTACGTCGTTGATGATGAGGCTTTAGAAGTAGTAGGAGTGGTAGTAGTAGTAATGATAATGACCATGATAATTATGATGTTGATGTTGAAGATAATACTAGCAGTAGTAGTAGTAGTAGTAGTAGTAGTAGCAGTAGTAGTAACAACAAAATAACTAGGGTGACAATAAGATACCGACAACATCTGGATGACGACGATAAGATAATGTCGCCAGCAACAACAACAACAACATCAAAAAATAATACTAATAAGAATAATAATAATAATTATTATTATTATGATTATTATTATTATAACTATTATTATTATGATAATTATAATAATAATAACAACAGTCGATGTTTAGAAGTAGTGGTTAATAGTAGTAGTAGCTGTTGTAGTAGTCGTAGTAGTCATAATGGAACAGCATCAGCAACTTATCGACCCTGTTTTCAAAAACTTCAGATCTTACTCTGACCTTTCTATTCCTGAACTCCTCTTGCGGGTTTTGTGAAGCATTTATCGTAGATAATTGTTTTTTGCTTTTTTTAGTAATACGAAACAAAGAAAAATAGCATATTTCATTGTGAAATGATTAATTAAAAGAAAACAAACCCCGCTGACTGAATAACAAAAGGAATCAAAAGAGGATTATTATTAGTTTTATTTCTCTCTTTTTTTTTTTTTTTTTTTCATCTTGCTTTGCGCTAGGACATGTTGTAGTGGATTAATTGCTGTATATTTGTAACATTGTGTACGTTTCTGGTTTTCAATATGTTCTCGAATTTAACAGTATCTCCCGGTGACATCACAACACCGTCAAACTGGCAGTACGGTTTAGTATGTTCGTCACCTACAACAACAGCAATAGTTTAGTAAATCCAATTTAACTGCTCTCTCATATGTGACTGAAACTATG
>CM022672.1:33489060-33526560 GCA_012295275.1 Chrysomallon squamiferum | reverse complement strand
CAGAAAACAAACTAAAATTGTTATTGATGAAATATATCTGGTAAGGGCAAAGATACACACTGACATAAAAACCTGTCATTTATTTTTAACATTACGTTTAGCAGATCGTGCATGCAACTCAGTTCATTGTTTTGTCACAAGCTAAACGTGCCTGCTTTGACGAAACTCTACACTGCTGTGACGAAATTTTACACTGCTGGAATGAAACTACACTGCTGAGTCACATGACTGGTATTACTTTTGTATGAGTCGGTTTTATACGTTCACTGGGAAGAAACCGCACATTATAAAATAACACATGCATTTATCAAGTTACAAAAGCTCCACCAAAAGTAAGAAAAAAAGAAAGAAAGGAAAGAAAATAACAATAGTAATAGTATTTATAGCATTATTATTATACTATTACTATTACTACTACTACTGCTGCTGATAAAACTACTACTACTGATGCTACTACTACTACTACTACTATTACTACTAGTATTACTACAACTGGTAGTATAATACTTTTAAATAATATAAAACTAGCATAGATTTAAAGTTTTTAAAGTTTCTCTTCGGATCACCTGTTTTCTGTATAGCGATTTTTTCTGAGTCATCATACTTCTAACTGTAACACCTGGGAAATCGGGACATACTTGAGAGGCCAGATGAAGTTTAGGATTACTCACTAAGGTTAGCTTACACACATACATACAAAATATAAACGAATACTGTAACACCTGACAAATCGGGACATACTTGAGAGGCCAGATAAAGTTTAGAATGACTCATTAAGTTTAGCTCGCTCTCATGTAGTAAAGGAACAAAATAACTGTGCATGATATAACGTTCCACAGAGTGACGCATTTTCCGAAGTTAAGAGAAAGCAAAAAAAAAAAAAAAAAAAAAAAAAAAAAAAAAAAAGTACATATTATGAAAGCATTGGTTTCTGTATTTTGATCATGGTTCACTCTTAGCACTTTCGTTTCATCAAGGGTTCACAGCTCTCTTCGTGATGCAGATTTACGTTTTGTAGTTAGTATAGCCATAAATACACTCACACAATTATTATTATTATTATTATTATTATTATTATTATTATTATTATTATTATTATTATTATTATCTTTTGGTTTGTTTTTTGAATATTTAAGGACTCGTTTGTGTATAGGGCCTATACTATCATATTTCTCATGCCTTGAGTAACACACAGTCTGCCATGAATTGTGCAGCCAATCAAACACAGGCTAAGAACAATACGTGAAAAAGAGCTTTCTCTTTTCTAAGGGAAAAGTAACCTCACATATCCATCAAAGGCAACAATAACCACAGTATCCAATAAAGTCAGTAAACTGCTAGATTTCATAATAAATCTACAGCAGACACCTCTGACTACGTTTACTCTGAGAGAAACAAATGATGGGATCGTGGAAATGTAGGGAAAGTTGAAATTCATCGGGTATTGATTAACAGTAAGGTAAGACCAGGCAAAAATAATTTATTTGTGAACGAATTAGACCTGACATAGCTACCAATGAGAAACAAACAACTTAAAAACTGTTCAGAAGCCGAATTTCTTCACCAAGAAACAAGATAATGTTTATTTAAATATTTTATTAGGACATACTTTTTCTTTTCAGTTTGAAATATGTAATTGGCAGAACAATGTGGTCTTTCTAAATTATGAAAATAACGGGTCAGCAATAATGCCAAATGATATCTATTTAGATTCAAGGCATTCTATGTAGAAACTAGATTAACTGATTTTTAACTCACATTTGGTTGTATTAGCGAAATATTTATTGAATAATTTATCTATTCTCATTTATTTATTTATTTATTTAGTTATTTATTTATTTATTTATTTATTTATTTAGTTAGTTAGTTATAGCAGGGCTCGAAATGACAGATCGTCAGGTCGGCAAATGCGGACAAAATTATGGGTCAATATCCAGAAAATATTATTCGGGCGACCTTGGTTTATGCTTCCTTAAGTTATAACATCTTAATCATTGTATCGTAAATATGTATTTCACATAAAAATGTAACACTAATTGTGGATCGAATATATATGTATTAGTAATAGTAGTAGGTAGTAGTAGGGGTTGTAGTAGTATTAGTGGTAGTAGTAGTAGTAGTAATAGTAGATGTAGGAATAGTAGCAGTAGTAGGAGTTGTAGTAATAGTAGTAGTAGTAGTAATGAAAAATATTTATTTATTTGTTTGTTTGCTTGTTTATTTACTTATTTGTTTGTTAGTTTGTTTGTTTGTTTATTTTTATTTATATTTACTACTTCATGTAGTAAACCTACGACTGTAAATGACATAACTGTTCACACAGTTAGAATAACTAGCGACACCAGTTCGCAACTACTGTATCCATTCTTCTTCCTTCTAATATAACAGTATAAAAATACGCCGCAATAAAATATAAATTTACATTACTCATAGCGATTTTTGTTGTTGACTGTATTTCCTAAATACAGATAACGTCATTTAAGTAGTAATAACTGAAGGTGTTGCAACGATATAAAACTGAAGTAGTCATATGAGTAGTTCCATAAATAGTTTGGGTAATCAAAGTAGAAATGTTATTAGGTTTCGCCAACGTTGTTATGATCGTTGTCGCAATAACAGTAGTAGTTATAATCATAATAATAATAATAATAATAATAATAATAATAATAATAATAATAATCATAATCATAATGGCAGTTCCAATAATAGCAATAATAACAATATAGTGAAGGTACGACAACAGATACAGATACTATAGAAGTAATATTATTATTATTATTATTATTATTATTATATACTTCTAAATTGTGCCAACTTTCTGCTAAATGTCAGATACAAGAATGTCTAGAAGCAACCTTTTAGGTAAAACCATTCATTTTTATTTAGATCTGCATGAAATATTGTCCGATTAATTCCACAGTAACAAGCGACTGAGTAAACAGAAACAAACATAGTTATATACATATATATAAATATATAAACTGATAGCAGTACTCGAGTAGTAAAATGTAATAGTAATGGCTGTAATGATAATAGTAACAGATGTGTTTGTATTATCATTATCAGTAGAGTAGGGTTTGGTAGTATTTGTAGTATTACCAGTAGTATGAGTGTTAGGTGTCTCATTAGAACTCAGCCTGTAGTTCAGACATTAAGAAACAATTAACAGTAGAGCGCGCGCATAAAAGGTGGAATTCCAGACACAGATAAACCAAACGTCTTGATTACTACGAAGTAAGTAATCTGGCTGGTATTAAAAAAATAATAATAATAAAAAAAAACACAAACTCCCCCCCACCAAAAAAAAAAAACCCTTATAAGTAATGGTATGCTGGTGGAAAAATAATTTATTTTACTAGTTTGAAATATACACAAAATAACACCCAACTTCAAATAGTGCGTGCTGTTTCAAAAATTTAAAAACAAGAATTTTTTTGTTTTATATTTGTATTTGTCAAATTATATACGATAAGAGCGTAGATACAGACTGACATAGAAACCTGTCATTTACTTTTGACATTTCGTTTAGCAGGTCATGCGTGCAACTCAGTGTATTGCTTTCCAACAAGGTAAACCTGCCTTCTGTGATCTAACGTCACTCTGCTGACTCATACTACTGGTGTTATTTGTGTGTGAGGCGGCTTTTTATGTTCACTGGGAACACAACGCCCATCATAGAATAGAACTAGCTAAACCTGAAGTCTGAATGGCTAACTAATAAATCAGTTCATTGTTAGTTCAGCAAAAGCAGAAGGAATCCATCTAAGTGAACTATGCTTTTATCATGTTTATCATAAACGTTGCACTGTATCACTATGTTATCTTAAACTGTTAAAGGGTGCAAAAAAACCAAACATACAGATGGAGACAGATATCACCAGGTTTCTTTTTCATCATCAAAATGATTAAACATTATGAAACGAGTACTGCTTTTACTTCAATTAATAATGTAAAAATAATAACAATAATAAAAAAATAATAATAAAATAAAAAAAAAATAATAAAAAAAAAATAAAATAGATAAATAAAAAAAAAATAATAATAATATTAAAATAAAATAAAATAAAATAAAATAAATAAAAATAAATAAAGTAACTAAATAGATAAGGAAGTAGACCACCACAAACAGAAAACGCCTCTAAGATAAACCATTCGTTAGATTATATTTCTCGGTGTTATCACAGCTACTTATTGTGACACGCGATCATTCGGATCAAAGTTGAAAGGTCAGTGGAAATTTTAGGATGACTCATTAAGGCTAGCTCGTCTCATATACCAACAGGGAAAATACCTGAATTGTGCAACCAATCAAACAGAGTCTACTTTCCTTTTCCAAGAAAAATACGTGACAAAGAGCTTTGTCTTTTCGTGGAAAACATTAACCACACGTATCCATAAAAGGCAATACACTGCTTGATTTCATGTCAAATCTACAGCAGAAATCTCTAACAACGTTTACACTGAGATAAACAAAATGATGGGAGCGTGGAAATGTTTGTAAAGTTGAAATTCATTGGATATTGATTAACAGTAAGGTAAGACCAGGCAAAAATAATTTATTTGTAGTTAATAAATAAATAAATAAATAAATAGATAAGAAGAAGAAATACTTATTTATATATAGTATGTGTATGGTTTTATGACAAATATTTAAAGTATATAATACATTTAAAAGTTATAGCAGAATTCAAATCGTGAATACTTTTTATATATTGGAGTAGGCACACAAACACATACTTGAACTCTTTTATGTTATTACGCAGAGAGAGAGATGAAAATAATATGATTCAAGATTGCTGGTTTTTTTTTGATTTTTTTTTTTTTTTTTTTTTTTTTTTTTTTTTGTCACTGCAGAATTGCTAATATCACTCTAGTCAAGTTATTTGTATACATTTTGTATAATATTTACTGTAACTTTACAAAACAAAATAATTATTAACTGACCCAGAAGACTGAGTCTCTCAGTGATAAATTGTAAAAGTCGGGAAAATTTATACAAAAGTAATTTTTTTGTTGTTGTAGAAAACAAATGCTGAAATGTTACTGCTTTTGATCTAAGTGTATAATATGGTATATATTTGTTTCTCTCAGAAGATAAAGTTGTGCGTTAAAAATATAGAGGAACTCAGCACTAGTATCAGAATTACATGAATGAAATACTCTGTCTTCTCTTTCGATACTGAACCATCTACAAGTTTCTATAGCAAGTCTGACATTACTGCTTATAAATTTTCTATTATTTTTTTTTGTTGGCATCTTGAACAGATAATTTTCTAATTTAAATTCATCTTTAAACTTCCTACAATTAAAGCCTTTAGATGACTCAAGTCTATTTATATGCCATTTTTGTAAGAACTGAAAACATAAAATTCTTTTAACAGCATTTTTATCTACAAGCCATTCATTTGGAGACACGAATATGTAGTATATAAACCACATTCATCTAGTATAGTTTTTATGGAAGATAACAAAGGACGTTGATATAGCATTTAAACTATGATTATACGATAACAACATTTTAAATGTTTTACGGTTAACAACATGACCTAAATATAATCATTCTTTCTTTAAAACGTATAGGCAATGGATATCTCTCTAATTTACCATAACCGTAAAGCTAGGTGTTGACTCAACATTTAATAGATATTTGTAAAATATAAATGACTAAAACCCTAGATTTTGCATCCATATGATAATATTGGTTTTACAATCTTGTCAAACAAAAGTGACTGTCGATTGATATGTTAAATCCTCTACATTTTTTTAATACACCAAACACTAACTTTGAAGCTCATTCGATTAAACCTTTCTTAATATTTATGAAGGGTCCACATTTACTTGAAACAAGCCGGAGGTATTTAACATCAGTAACAATTTCTATTTCCATAGTATTATATATAAATCTAAAATATTTGTTTCTAAATAGCCTCTGACTTATCCAGTAATTCAACTTGATCAGAGAATATAGTCACTCTCTTACTATTTATAAATAATTCACTAAACATCTTGGTAATGTAAAAGATCTCTCTCTCTCTCTCTCTCTCTCTCTCTCTCTCTCTCTCTCTCTCTCTCTCTCTCTCTCTCTCTCTCTCTCTCTCTCTCTCTCTCTCTCTCTCTCTCTCTCTCTCTCTTTATATGTATACAGTAATTTCGATCAATCCGAAAAGGTAACATCAGTTAGTGTTTGTACATTGAATATAATTCTGCTGTTGAAATATCTATGTATGCTAACTTTTCTGTATCTAGAGATGTATTTAATGTTTGTATGATAAGTATTGTTTTTGAAATACTTCCATCAATCTAAAGAAGTAAGTAACTGCTTTTTGTTATTTTTGTTTTAATAATAGGTATTTTTTATATACATATCTGTGCATATCATACTACCAATCTAGAGTTGTAACTGATATTTGTATAAGTATTGTTGTTGAAATATCTATGAACTCTGTTCATCTAAAGTTTTATGAAATAAATTTAATTTTTATGTAATGAGTATTTTACTCATTAAAAATAATTCAAAGTTTTGTGAAGCATATCAAAACAATATATTTTCAGTCCTATATAATATATATTCTTTTCTCTCTTTTCTTCAGAAGTAGCAACATTTATCATGACATAATAAGGAGAGAGTGTGGAAGATAAAGGCAGCCAAATGGGTATGTGGATTATTTATTTCTGTTTACCTTTTTAAATACAAATCTTCAAATATTAATTCCACCACTAGGTTGTTTGATTTTAACAAAAGATGTATATATTTTTAAAAATTTAAAAATTTTAATTTTTAATTCTGTTTTTAATTTTGAAAACATTATTAATCAGCCCTTACTTGATTTTTATTTTTATTTTTGCTATTTCTAATTAATTACTATATATTTTTTAAAAATTTTACTTTTACTTTTATGCTTAATTTGGTTTTCAAAGTTTTTAAAAAAGGTTTTGGTAAAACATCTACACATACAGTTTTATGTTTAGATTTTATACGTCATTAAAAGATAATTGCTGAGTATTATTCTTGTTAAAATGACTTATCTTTTCTAATTAATGAGAGTAATTTCAGCTTCCTCTGGGTCTAGCAAACTAAAGGAAGGACTGGCTTGCATGAAACAGCCTAGTCTCATCAAGCAGCTGAAATCAGTACTGGATCAGTATCCAAAAGGACAGATTCTAAAGGTAGTATTACTAAATTGTATTCTATACTATTCTTTTCATAAAATTCAGAAATGAAAACAGTTCCACTTTTTTATTTCTGATTATTAATGTTAACAAAATAAAATGTAAAATTCATTTTAAAATCATTATGACATTTGTTTTTATTACATACATAATATCGCTAATGATACTGGAGACATTTATTAGCTTCAGTTTTAACTCGCCTAAGTGTGTAAAATCTCAAAAGGGTCTATAAAAATTGTTTCATGATGTTATATTCCATCAAATTGACATCATAAGTGAGATTTACTACAAATAAGCTATAAAACTTTAAAAGCCACTATTTGCAGATTACTGATGCAAATACACGTTTATGTGAGAGGCATGTGCATTGTTGGTAATCGTTGTAGACAGAATTTGAAAAGTTAAATGTTCATCCCTACCTTTGTTAAAATTCAAAAGGCATGGTCCACAGGGACTTGTACATGGTAATCCATACCATCTACATGTATAGCGTTACCTAATGGAGCCTAAGTAGATGCATCTCACCTTTTTAGCAGATTTCTGGCTCAGTATTCTTCGCTAGCACGTGTTTGTATTTGTACACATAATTGGCTTGAATTGATTTCTATCACATTTCCACATCCAGTCCCTTAAATACAGTGCAGGCTCTTTTCCTAAGGATGTCATAATTTGGAAATAAGCATTCATGGAATGGAATTTCATTGCAGATGCTGTTTAGTAGTCGTAAAGGATGTTGTAGAAACTCTTCTTTTTTCAGAACATAATTCAGGAAAGATGAAAGAGACTCGGAAATGTATGTCACCGTTCACAAATTATTCAAATAACCTATTATCCAGAAATATGGGATATGGTATCAACCCAGTAAATGAATGTAATGGAAAGCAGGTGAAAACTCTGTCAGGCATTTCATAAAATTGGCTTATTGATTTGTTATGAGAACAAACATGCTATAACTGATCTTACAGGAGAATCAGTACTTCCTTGTCTTCTCCAAAAAGAGTTCTGGTTTGGTGGCCTGACAGTCAACATCTCCTTCGGTGTTTATAACACTGCAGCCCTTCTCCCTTACATAATTAGACTGATTGTTATCTCCATTTGACAAGAATTAATTTTTCACACTAAAGAATTCTGAAATGAGATGCTAATGGTTCTCCAGAAGTTACTAATCAGTGTTGTTCTTTATTGACGATGTTTCAAGACAGTCATCGAATAACTTCTGGATGACCAATCATTTCGGGAAGTGTAAGCAGGATCGATAATCCTCACATTGGCAACTTTTTTACTCTTAACATTATCCTCAGCAAGAACTCCATTTACTATATTTCTCAAGATGGGTTTAACAGAAAATGGATTGTACCCGTCTTGACATTTGTGAATACGTTTGGATTCCTTGACTCAAGCTCCTTTATGTTTTGTATTTGAAAGATACACTGACTTTAGCAATCAGAATTAGCAAAACTCAGATCACCATCCATCACTCCAATGATCAACATTCCATTCAGGAGCTCTTCAAACAAAACATGTCCTCAGAATGTCATTTGCATTGCCTTTTCACTTATCAAGTGTTTTACTGTCATCTCTTCATAGGTCCTCTATAGAACATCCATAAGTCCTGAACCATGCATGAGTGTACTAACAGCAATGTATAGAAACTACTCAACAAAAAGCTGGTGTCTTTCAAATAGCTCTTCTCTGATGAATTTTTGATAATCTCCGATGTCTTCGAAAATAAATCGACAAACATAATGTTTGGTGGAATTTTGTGTCAGTCTTCAAGAGAACAAATGTAGGTAGGGTTAGAGAGGTTGCATGTTGGGTCACTGGGATATGTTTCGATCATTGGTAGGAAACTGATAATCAGTTTCGAGTTCTTCACAGATTTACTATACAATGCACAACAAGCATCGTTTCCATTGTCAGATGTTGAGAGAAACATTTTCTGCAATGACTGTTGAGTCATGGAATAAAATTGCATCCAAAAACAAATTATTGATAAATGTTTTTCGTTTTCTTTTTGGAGCGGTTCAGCCATTATTGTTCACATCTGACTAACATCAAAACTATAGCTAGAGATCAGCCCTAAATATCTCAAATCAAAGTATTATTATTACTACTAATGCTGCTTCTACTACTAGTACTACTACTGCTACTACTACTACTAATCATAGTAATAATACTTCTACTACTACTACTACTGGAATCCATTGCTGTTGCTTCTACACTATATTACAATCACAATTATTACTACAGTTACCTCTACTTTTAATACTACTACTTCTGCTGGTTTTTGTAACCCCTGATTGCCATCACAACTATTATTGCAACAAGTATTGCTACTGTTTTATAGGAAATCATACAGAATGCTGAAGATGCAGGTGCTAGGGAGGTGAAAGTGTTATATGAAAAACAGCAGTGTAACAAGTCAGAAGATTTGGCTAAGCTGAATTATCCATGTCATGTGAAAGCACTACAGGTAGGTGAAATGAAGAGTACATGATGTTTGAAGAATTAAGTAACAACATATGTCTGAATTGGAAGCTGAATGGGCATTTAAAAGCTGAATGTAAAATGATAATGTTTAACATTAGTAAACATCAATAGTTGTCATTATTGTTGTTGATTATTGTTGGAATCATTATTAATAATAATATTATATATTAAACAAGGTTCACCAATAATGAAAATTAGATAATATAAATGATCTGTATTGCCAAACATTATGGAAAACTAATTTCAGTATTTTGCTTGAAAAAAAATTATTTAAAAAGTATTTTCTTCATAATACATTGAGAACCAGAATAAAACATTACAAAATATAAAAGAAAATGCTCTCTAATAACAAAATTGAAACAGTTAACATTTTTACATAAAGAGTCGAGAAATGTGGCTAATACAGATTACAAATTTTAAAATCTTGCTGTTCTAAATGACTGTCAAAACCAGTAATGCAGTTTCCCTATTCCTCTAGTGTTATTTGTACCTTGTTAAAAATATTCTTCTAACCATGGAATGCATATTCCATGCAAAACAGTCAAATAAATGGTGTTCACTCTTTGTTTTTTTTTAACAGATACTGTGAATACAAAAATAGTGGATAAGTCTGCCAAAGGAAATTCTATGTGACAAAATAAAACTATACTTATACACTGTTTCTATTATTACAGGGTCCTGGCCTCTGTGTGTTCAATGATGCACTGTTCACTGAAAAAGACTGGGAAGGAATCCAGATGATCCAAAGCAGTAACAAAGAACAAGACTGTCTTAAAGTTGGACGCTATGGATTGGGTTTCAAATCTGTATTTCACTTCACAGGTACAAATAGAAACTTATCCAGATAATAAACATGGACACATTTATTATCACTAAATCCGTCGTTAACAGGTTATGTCTGTGCATTAAACCCACTACTTGATTACGTTAATAAAGTGCAATCTGCTCTTCTAGTATAAAACTGGTTATGGTAGATAACAACTATTTGAATGCTGAATTATCAAGTACATTTTGACTTATCTTTTACCTGTTTCTTTGTCACTATATTATAATAAATCAGATTGACAATGAAAAATAAAATAAAATAAAATAAAACAAAATAAAATAATATAATATAAAAGAAAAAAAGAAATAAAAAAAGATAAAGACATAAATTACACTTTTTTAAAGCAGTACTATTGTTTTACCATTGCATTATCACATGCTATTATTTAAATTTATTTTGTTGTCATCTACATCTTTTTCCAGTTTTTATTCATCTGCAATTTGTTTATTTTGTGTATATAACTGTTTTTATTTCAGACTGGCTTTGCATTGTCAGTGGGGAATGGATCCTTTTTATTAATCCACATCAACCAAAAGATGAAGTCTGTCTCATGAGAAAACTACAGAACTTGGATGATCATACACTGGAAGCACTTATTAATGTCTTCGGGAGAACATTTGATTTTTCACAATCTTCTCTAAATACTGGATTCTACAGTGGCACTTTATTTTGGTTTCCATTGCGAATGGTTCAATCAGATCTTTCGCAAAACGTGTATACAGAAGAAAATATAACAAATATCTTTGAAAATTTCATTTCAGAGGCAGAAATGATTCTTCTCTTTCTAAAGTCTCTTGAGAAAATATCTCTTTTTAGAAGAGCTGGCTCCTTGTCGAATGCAGAAACAATTTATACTGTCAACATAGCAACACACTATTTAAATTGTGTTCGTGGAGAAAGAAAACGATTCAAAACGGAACTTGAACATGCCAGTGGCAAGATCGCACCTAAGTCATTTCATTCTACATATCGGTTTTCTGTCGAAACAGTAAAGTTCAGTTCTGGACATCCTACCCTATGCAACTCACATGACTGGATGGTGGTGAATTTCTACATGGGAGAACCAGTATCTCAGACCCTCAGAAATCTTTGTTCTGATACTGACCTCTCTTACTCACCTTATGTTGGTGTTGCTTATCCCCTGACAGACGAAGACCTAATGAAAGGACATATTTTTTGTTTTCTACCTCTGCCTCTTAGTGCAGAAAATAATACAGGCTTGCCTGTTCACGTCAATGGCTTTTTCGCACTAACTCAAGATCGCAGAGAAGTTAAATGGTCACGAGATAAGGAAAAACAAGATGAATGGAATCACTGTCTGATTTCAGAAGCTCTTCCAGAAGTTTACATTATACTCATTAAAGAACTCAGAAAACTATCTAATGAAAGAAATAACCGTACTGAAGACATTGATCTCTTTTATGGTTCATTTCCTGATGATTCAAAGATTACTGCTCATTGGAAAGACTTCTTGGAGCCATTTTACAGAAAACTGTTTAAAACAAAGGCATTTTTCAGTGAAGTCGATGGGGGAAAGTGGCTTCTAATGAAAGATATTATTCTTGCTCTGAATGAGCAACCATCAGTTGAACCATCAGTTTTCAATACAGTGACAAAGACTTATCTGGATTATGGAAAGAATGTTGTGAAGCTTCCAGATCACACTGTGAAAATAATTGTGAGATGTGAGTCCAAAGTCAGTCCAGAAGGGCTCTGTAAGTTGCTGAAAACTTCAGATCAGTACATTCGCTACAGTGTCTATAAAAAACAACATCTTCTGAGATATGCTCTCCTTTCATCTTCATACACTTGTCTTAAAGGACTGGCTTTGCTTCCTGTGGCCGATGGATCATTCCAGACATTTGCAAAGCAAACCATACTTTTCTGTCCAGAGAAAATTCACATATTTCCAAGTTTGGAAGGTATTCTTGTCAGTGCGACTGTTGACCACTTTGTCCAAAAAGAGTTTGCTTATATGGCAAAGAAAGGTAAGAACTATCACTTGAAATATACAAGGAAAGTATTAAAAGATTATAGAACTCTTTCTGTAACATATTGATATAATTTATTATTGGTTAAAACTAAAGGAAAATAACTTTTGTTAATTACTTGACAGTTTCTTAATGGTCGAGGCATAAGATGTGTATTGTCATTAATAGGTATTGTATTTCATAGGTTATGTGAAATAGCAAAAATGGAATATGGAGCTTAACTGTATACAAGGCAATGTTCTATGTTTTATATACTCTCCCAAAAAAGAAACGCAAAAGTAGATTTTATTGACATTGGGAATATCTATCTAATGGATCAACAGAAAGCAGCAGAATGTTCACATTTTACATACACTTTCGCAATTCATTAATATTGATGGTTTTAAATTAAAAAGGTTAAAGTTCAAGGTTATAACAGTATAATATCAATACCTTGTGCCCACCATCGAAGTCCAGAACTACCTGACATCTCCTTCCCATGGCAGTAATGACATTACGAATTACACCTTGTGAAATGGTGGCCCACTCTGTCTGTAGTAATAATGCCAACTGAGCACGATTCTGTGGCTGTGGTTGATGCTGCCTCAGTTGTCTATCCAACTCGTCCCATAAATGCTCTGTAGATTTTAAATCCGGAGATTTAGGGGGCCAGGGCAGGACCTGAATGTTATTGTTGTGTAGGTACGCTGTTGTGAGTCTGGCTGTATGTGGTCTCGCACTGTCGTGCTGGAATACAGCGTTACCATTATTCATAATTGGAGGGACATGGGGCTGCAAAATTTCATCTCGGTATCTCAGTGCCGTTAAGTTGCCTTGTATGTGAACCAGGTTGGTACTGTTGGTATGAGATTGCTGCCCACACCATCACACTACCACCACCAAATCTGTCCGCTTCCTGTATGCAGTTTGCAGCAAAACGTTCACCACGACGTCTGTAAACTCGACATCTTCCCTGAGCTCGACTAAGCAGAAATTGAGCCTCGTCACTAAACCAGACAGTTCTCCATCGTAACTGAGGCCAGACTCTGTGCAGTTGATACCACTGACCTCGTAGACGACGATGTTCTTGAGTCAAAACCACTCTTCTTACAGGCCGTCTGGCTCGAATACCTGCCTCGAGTAAACGATTGCGCACTGTCTGAGCCGATATTCTACGCAGACCTGGTATTGCTGAAGCAGTTGAGGTAGCCGAGGTGGTTCTTTCCCATAGATGAAGTACCCGTATGTAGAGGTCCTGGGCCCTGGTGGTTATACGTGGTCTACCTGATCTGGGACGGTCACGTGTTGTTTGGTTTTGCTGGAACCGATATTACAATCTCAAGATGGTGCTTGGGGATACATGGAACACTGGGCTATGGCCGAGAAGGATTCGCCAGCTTGTGAACGGCCGATGGCGTTGTTTCGTTGCGGTTCACTCAGTCGTGGCATTTGTTTGATGTTGGGTTAAAACAAAAATAACGAACAGAAGTTTTCGAAAACCTTGCATTTTTATAACCCTCGTATTCAAGTTTTTGTGCCACACCTGGACATGCACTGGTAACGTTTGGATGTGGGGACGTTTTGACTAATAAACACAATCATAGCCTTTATTTTGTGTTACCTGCTTTTTGCCGACTGTAACGAAAGCTATACGTTTGAATCACCAAATGTCATTATATTCATAGTTTGTACATTGATATGTCTCAGTTCACAATAGTTATCTAAGAAATCAACCATTTTGCGTTTCTTCTTTGGGAGAGTATATTTTGTATTGTTTTCTATTTCTAACTTTCTTACTAAATGAAATAGATTTATATTTCAATGTACGAAAAATAAAATGTTTTAATAAAGTAAAATGTTCAAGCTATATTTATTTGGATGTTTTTTTTTTTTTTTAGGATGCAACAACATTTTTCAAGTCACTGCTGAGATATTTCCAGAAATGGTCAAACTGTGTTTCAGTAACAACAAACTTTATGATTCAAAATATTTGCAGAAATCGTCACCCACATTAGGTGAAAAGTGGCTCAAAGATTTATGGATTTTAGCCCAAGAATTAGGGGTAGATATGATGTCATCAATGCAAGATATGACTCTAGTACCAGAATATAAACAAGATAAAATTATATTACATCCTTTGACAGACAACTTCATTGCAGCAACATTTGTGGGGTTTGAAAATCTTTCCGAAGAGATTTGCCAGTGCTTACAGAAATTAGGAGTTGTAGTCTTGCCTTCAGGTTCCTAATTATGTTCAGTGGGTCCTACCAGTAGGCAGCATGATTCCTTATCCCACTCCACAAGGTGTTATTAAGACACTGTGTCAGGTTTCAAACGAAAACATTCAGAATTTCAATGATACAGCAGATGAATTTATGAAAAATAAGTTTGTGGAATTCCTATCTTTATGCACAGATATATCATTCAGTGGAAAAAGAACATTAAGACTACTGAAAATATTCACAACATCAGAAGGAAGATGCATCTCAGTTGAAGAACTGGCTGAAATAGCGCCCACAGAACTGATACCAGTTTCATATCCATCAGAGTATTTATATGGGCTGAGTACTTCCTCACGTAAACTAGCTGAACACCTGGGAGCTAAACAAGTTTCCATTCATCAGCTCATTTGCAGAGTTCTTGATGTCATGACATTCCCAAACCGAAAACATTACAGTACAGAAAAAATACGAAAATTCATGAAATTTCTCTTTGAAAACAGACACATCTACCTTAATAATGTAGAAATTAGTCAAAAAGCTACAGAGATCCATTTCTTGCCTTCTTGTACAAAGGGAGAATTGAAAAGAGCAAAAGACTTGTTTGATCCTCGCAGTCCATTCCTGCAAAAGCTCTTCTATGGTGAAGATATGTTTCCAAGTGAAGAATTTTGCCAGCCTAATATGCTATCTGGCTTGGAGAAGCTGGGATTGAAAAAAGATCAAAATGTAACTTCAAAAGAAATCTGTAATTCAGTTTCATTAATTGAAAATATTCTTGAGCCAGAGATGGTTAGAGAAAAAGCAGAAGCTATTTTGATTAGCTTGGCAAAATGCGATATTTCAGAACATCAATTATCAAAAATAAAGTCATCTCGATGGATGCCAGTTCTGACTGAGAGACCTGCATCTTATCCTCAGTATCTTCCCTTTGCTGGAGAAAATGAGAGAAATATTGGCAGACCAACAGACATGTGCCATTTCACTCACCTAAACTTAGTAGGTTCTGTGCAAGCTGTCACCAAAGACAATTTGTTAATGAGCAGAACTGATCTTACCCAAAATCCAAGTGTTGATGTGGTTGTCAAACACATAAATAATATCATAGAGACGTATTGTGCAGAGGAACATCAGATGTACATGACACAGTTAAATGATGTGTACCACTATTTCAGTAAAATTAGACTATCAACAAAAATTCAAATCAAATTAGCCACCATGAATGTCGTATGGATTAGTGAAGACGTTGGATTTGTTAAGGCAGAAAATGTATGGTTAAAACACCAGTCTTCAGATATTGACCTCAAGCCTTACCGGTACATTCTACCAAAATCTTTACAATGTTTCAGTCACATGTTTCACCAACTTGGTGCTTCAGAAAAACAGAGTTCACTAATGTTGATGGATGTATTGAAAAGAATTCAGCAAAACCACGATGAATGTGTCGATGGGTTGTCAATTTCAACAGATCATTCACTAGTTCTGAGAATACTAAACGTTCTGAAAGAAGATGAAACTACTGATAAAACACATTTACTGCTTCCAGTACATAATGATGAAGAGCGACTGGTTCTAAAGCAGCTGAGACACTGTGTGTACTGTGAATCTTACCAGTTTTCTTACATCGACGATGAAACAGAAAATACTTATTTTGCTCAAATCCCTTCAGACTTGGCAAGAGATCTTGGTATTCGCATTTTGACTAACCCACTACTGAATGCAACAGAAGAATTTGATATGAATTATGGACAAAGTGAACCATTAACAAGACGCTTGAGAAATCTGTTGCATGAATATACTGATGGATTTTCTGTCCCAAAGGAAATTATACAGAATGCTGACGATGCTGGAGCTACTGAAGTGAATTTTCTCTACGATGAAAGAGAGAATTTGGAAGCAAGAACCGACTTAATCAATGAAGGAATGGCTTCAGTACAGGGCCCAGCTCTATGGGCCCAGAATGATGCTCAGTTTTCTAAATCTGACTTTGCTAACATCACCAAGTTAAGTGGAGAAACCAAAATGGACGATTCTACAAAAATAGGAAGATTTGGATTAGGTTTCAATTCAGTTTACAACTTGACTGATGTTCCAAGTTTTGTAAGTGGAAATAATTTTGTCATATTTGATCCGCATCAAACTTTTCTTGGAAGTCCTGGACTGAAAGCCGATCTTACAAAGCAGAAAAACAAATTAATGTTGCAGAAAATGAAGAATCAGTTCAAACCATTCGAGAAAGTGTTTGGTTGTAATTTACTGCAATCAGAGTATCCAGGTACATTATTCAGATTTCCTCTCAGAACAGAGTTACAAGCACAACGCAGCGATATTAGTGGTTTGTATTATTCTCCAGCTGAAATGCAAAAATTCATGGACTTATTTGTGTCCAGTGCAGGAAATCTGCTGCTGTTTTGTCAGAATGTGAAATATGTCAGAATGTTCCATTTACCCCCACAAAGAAGTGATCCTTCAAAGGCCACGCTTCTTGTAGAGGTTCGAAAAGAAGTTAAGAAAAGAAGCACAGAACTTTCTACATCAGTACTAAAATATCTTTCTGATGTATGGGAAAAGGAAACTGAAAGCAAAGATTTAGTGAACGAAACTATCAGTATATCACTTTCTGTATTTGACACAGCCAAAAATGTATTTAGTGTTATTTCATCAAAAAGTCAAGTAAACTGGATTATTTCATGGTGCCTCGGAAGAAGAGAATCTATTTATATGGCAAGGAGAAAGGAACTTAAAGGTCTACTGCCATTGGCAGCAACAGCAATATCAATCTGTGACAGAGAAAACCTCATTTTACCTCTTAATGAATGTCCTCAGGGATTTTACAAAAATGGCCATTTGTTTTGTTTCCTACCATTACCAATTACAATTCCTTTCCCACTGCACATAAATGGTGCATTTGCTTTAACACATGACAGAAAAAATCTCTGCTCTAAGTCAGAGGATGAAAAAACTGTTTCAAAAGAAGCAAACTGGAATGAAGCTCTAATTTCAGATGCAGTATCAATGTCAGTGATAAATGCTTTGGAAGCTTTGAAATCAGTTGGAAATACTGATGCTGAACATTTTTATGCTTTGTGGCCAACTTTAGGAAAACAGTATGAAACACTTTTTAAAAGATTTCATCAAATGATTGTTTATGACAATCCTCAGATACTCCTGTATAATTCAAAATGGGTTACTTTTGAGAAAATGCTCTTGTTGGATCCACAGATACGTTTCAAAGAAGGAACTGGGCTAATTGCATTTGCTGCATTTGAACACTACTACAGAGGAAACAAAACTGTCATAGACCTTCCTCAAAATATTCTGAATGGTTTTATTGAGGCAGGACTATATACTGAGATAAAAAGACATACTTTAAGCATTGAAGAATTTTATGAACAAATCTTCTTTCCAAGTATAAATGATCCATATTGGAATGATCAAGACAGAGACAGCCTGGTTATTATTGCTTTGAAAAGCAATTCTCCTCAAATAAAAAATATGATACGGGAAACCCCTTGCATACCAACACTTCCATCAGGGACACTGAGGCAACCAAAATACTTAGTTCATCCACAAGGAAAAACAGCTTGCATGTTTTTTGACTCCGATGGTTTTTTCCCATCAAACTCAAATGAGAATGATTTTTGTACTCCAGATATTCTTTCAGCATTGTCTGACCTAGGAATGCAAAATGAAGAACTACAGTGGAGTGTGCTCTATGATCGAGTGAAATCTGTTGAAACACTGTCTAAAGTGAACATGAAAGATTCAGTTACGAGATGTAAATACATTCTGCTTTACCTGGGAGAATATGAGTCACATCAAAGTCACATCTCATCTAAGAAAAGATTTTGCACATGTCCACAGAGTTTCAAAGAAAAGATACAAAATAGCAAGTTTTTGCCAATCCGTAAGAAACCACCAAACTGGCCAACTGGTTGGTGTTATACGGATAAAGTTCTTGATAGTCCATTGTCATTATATTTTGAAGAATGTATAAACATTGGATGTTCAAACAAGTTAATCTTAGATTCATCAAGGCTGAACTTTATGAGAACAAAACAGACACTTGAGTGGCTTGGTGTAAAGACTGAATCTGATATTTCTGTTGAGAACATCATTGAGCATCTTCAGACTGTCTCATCTGTAGAAACAGATAGTCTTGAGGAGGCTGATTTTCACAAACTGAACGACGTATGTTCTTCTGTATATCACCGCCTTAACGAAAATTGTTCATTAGAAGAATCTGAAGCAAATAAATTAATTTCAGAGTCATTGCAAGGAAAAACAGTTATATTCCAAGTGAATACATTCATCAGCTCAGAACAGATTTCATTTTCTCAGCATTTTGAACTGAAACCATATTTGTACCCAATGAGTACTCCTTTGCTTAAATATCGTCTCTTTCTTAAAGTAATAGGAGTTAAAGAAACTTTTGAGCCTGATTCTGCTGCAAATGTTATGTTCCAGATTGCACAGAAATGTGGCCGTAATGCACTAACTAAAACCGATCTTCAGAATTATTCAAAAGCAGCCACCATTTTGGTCCAGCTTATGAAAAGTGATGAAATTGGATGTGCTTCAAAAAAGTTCACATCATTATTTCTGCCTGATAAAAGAAAAGTTTTACAACCCTGCTCTGAACTATGTTTAGATGACTGTGAATGGCTAAGTAACAGAAACTCTATGAAGTTCCTGCATCACTGCATGACTGTGGAAGTAGCAAAAGCCTTTGGAATCAAAACCAAACGACAGCAAGACATAAAATCACATTCGGTGCCATTTGTTCAGGCTTTCGGGCAACACGAAGAACTCACTAACAGAATAAAACGGATCCTAGAAGGATATCCCTGCGATGTGTCTCTGATGAATGAACTGCTACAGAATGCTGATGATGCAGGAGCATCAGAGCTGATGTTTATCAAAGATTTCAGAACCCATCCAAGTGAAAGAATTTTTGATGACAGGTGGAAACCTCTGCAAGGGCCGGCATTGTGTGTTTATAATAACAGTTATTTCACACAGAAGGATTTGGATGGCATACAAGAATTGGGTCTTGGAAGCAAAAGTTTAGACTATACTAAGACAGGTCAGTATGGAGTTGGATTCAATGCTGTTTATCATTTGACAGATGTTCCAACGTTCCTCACATGTGGACCAGAAATGGACAAAACACTGTGTGTTCTTGACCCTAACTGTCTGTACACGCCAACTGCTGAGCCTGGTGTTCCAGGAGCACGATTTACTAACATATCAGAACTGCGTTCTTCATACAGTGATGTTTTCTCGTGTTTCCTTGAAAATGAAGTTCCTCTCCATCCACAAGGAACATTGTTTCGGTTTCCTCTCAGAAATAAAGAAATGGCTAAGACCTCAAACATATTCAAAAAAGAAATAGACACAAAAGAAATTGAAGAATTATTACGCAACTTCACACTGCATATGTCACAGTCTCTTATGTTTCTTAATAACATAAAAAAAATTTCAGTTGCAAGCATAGAGGAAAGTGGACATATTCATATTGAAAATGTTGTGGAAGCATCTACACAAGATGATGAAAAACACAGAATGTATTTAAATAATATTGCTGATGAAGTGAAAAAGGCAAGAACTCAAAACCTTGGGCTTAAGGAACTAAAACAAGTACAGGTTGCAGTGGTAATGAACATAAAAAATGGTCATAAACCCGAGGAAGAAAAATGGCTGATAATTCATCAATTTGGTTTTTCTTACAATGTAGAATTGCCTCCTGAAATAGACGGTGCTTGGGAAAGAAGAGATATAAATCTGCTACCCAGAGGTGGAGTGGCTGTTCGACTTGATGAAGAAAACGTCCAATGCAACAAAAGAGCATTTTGTATTCTTCCACTGCCCATTGAAACTGGTCTGCCTGTTCACATCAATGGTCATTTTGCACTAGACCACGAAGCCCGACGGAATTTGTGGCATGGTACTCAAGATTTTCGAGCTAGGTGGAATCAGCATATGGTAGAAACTCTTATTGTGCCAGCATACATAAAAGCTCTAAATTTCATGAAGTTCCATAAGAATGGCACTGAAAATATTGATATAAATATCAAACAGTACAATGGACTTTTTCCTGACATCAACAAGGCCAAAGACGACTTTTGGAAATCACTGGTTACTGCATTTTACAAAACAGTCTTTCTGGAGAGACTTACTTTATTTCCTGTTGTCAAGAGGCTCAAAACAGTAAAGCAAGTAATCTGGGTTTCTGTTTTTAATGACCATGGGTTTCCAGGATATTTCAATAACCTTGAATCATTTTATAATAATGAAGATAATAAACCAGATAATGACACAATTCAAAGTACTTCAAGTCAGTTTGGTTTTCACAGATTGTTTCAAACCATAGTTCCAAAAATTTTCTCTCAGAAAGAAGCTGATGAAACGAGACAACAAATATCAAGTACTAAAGCACTGAAACTTGCCGAGATACTGAAAACTCTTGGTATGAAAATCATTGAAGCACCACTCTGGATTTTTAAAAATTTTGTATACGCTGCCCTCGGTGAACAAGTGCACTGTGTGAAACCAGAGAATGTGATAACATTTCTGAAATCATGTAATACAGAAGGGATGATAGATAAATGTTTAATAGGAAAATTACCAGAAAAAGTAGAAAACACTCCATTTGTTGATATAGAAACAGTAAAACTGGTTATAAAATTCTGCATGAGAGATGATAATATCGAAATTGACGGACTCCCTTTGTGTTTGAATAATGCAAATGAGCTTAGTATTTTCAGCAGAGAAAATAGAATTTTTGTAACAATGTTTACAGACCTCATTAAAGGGTCACCAGATAGATGTTTGCACAAGGATATTGTCAGTTTATTTTCAAAATGCGAAGAAAGTCTGGTTTTGAAAAGTATGGACATCAGTGATTTATCTTTGCTGCTGAAAGACACAGTGGACGAAGCTGTGTTTAAACAAGGCAAAGCTGTGGACTGGAATAGCACTAATCATCCAACAAAACAATGGATTCGACATTTATGGACGTTTCTTTATATTGAACTAGAAAAGAATTCTCTGAGAAACAGTTGTCCATTTCCAGCTTTGGAGAAATAAGGGAATGGAGCCTATTGCCGGTCACAGTAATTCAGAAAAATGTGGATCGGACACAAATACTACATCAAGATCAGCTGCATCCCATAGGTAAAGCTGGAAATGTCATAAACATTCTGTTTGAAAGAAGTGATAAATTGAAGGAAGCTTTGGAAATGTTGGGTTTGTCATTTTACAATTGGAGTGCATTTCATCTAGATACACATGTAGTTCAGTTTGCAGCATCCATTACAGCAGATCTAAATAACCCACTTTGTGTTCTTCAGGCACTTTCTGGTCATAATTACAAAAGAAATCCAACAAGAGATATAGCATTGATTTTGCTCGAATATTTCTGTAACAATTTGAAAGTCCTAACTGCTGACAAGGACTTGATTATCAGGATGCTGAAAAGATTACCTTTTTTTGTTACAGTATCATATTCCACCAAGCCACTCATAAACTGTGATCCACTGTTTGTGATAAATGGATATCCCAAAATACCTGCAGATGGCTTAGAAATCTGGTCTCATGAAACTTGCAAAACTATTTTTAAATCAGAACATTCATTAAAAGATTTGTATCAATTTATGGACATTACTGTTCATTCTACATCCGGATTTTATAGTAATTTCATTTTACCAAAGTTTCAAATTTTGCCAAAAGAAGCAAGAGCTATTCACTTAACATATATAAAAAATAATCTACTGAAAAAAGGATTTGATTCTGGATGGAGTTATGATCAAGAAATTTTAGTGCAAGCACTGAAAAGCTTGCCCTTCATAGAGAGGCTAGATGGTACATTTTGCAGAGCATGTGAATTTTACAGCAACAGAGTTGATGTGTTTCATGTGATGTGTCCAGTCTATGCATTTCCCCCAGCACCATATAATGATTATGAGTGGCATGACTTTCTCGTGTTGGCTGGTATGAAGGACAAAGTTACTGTTGAAGATTTTGTCAAGTTTGCTTTGGAAATCCAGACACTGAGCAGTGAAGGAATAACAGATAACATTGTACATATGTCGAACACTCTTACTGAACATTTGTTTTGGAGACAAAATCTGTTAAAAGAAAACCTCCTTCCTAAAATTAAGAACATTAAGTTTGTATTACCATTCAGTGTCAAACATGATAAACATGGGGAAATATTGGCTAACATCCATCCACAAGTAGAAAATGCATCAAAGTTAATTGCTTTTAATGGATCTGTTTCTTCTGAAAATTGTTATTTAGTTTGGACAAGTTGCTGTATCTGCCCTAAAGTTCCATTCATTTCTAAAATATTCTCTCAGAGCTTGGTGTTAAGTTGACTCCAGATAAACAAAGTGTCATTTCCCATCTCCAGAAAATTTCACTTTCTTTGCAGAAAATGAAAGTATCACAGTTGAACAAGATCAGAATATATCTGGAAGAAATAATGGAAAGGATTTATGAGTTCTTACAAAAAAGAAGTATTTCCGAACAAGACAAAAACAGCCTGGCAGATTACTCAGTTATATATCTGAATGACATGGGATGTATGGTTAAAGCAAGAGATATCGTCATTGAGCTTGCACAGCAAGATGCAGTTCCAGGCTATATATTTCAGTTTCCTAATCACTTCGGTAAATATCGTTCTCTGTTTGAAAAACTTGGTGCTAGCAAGATTGTTTCTGCTAATCATTATGCAGATGTTTTGAGACAAAAGCATTTGGAAATTGATCATGGTAAATTAAATCCCAATGACTGGAAGGTGGTACAAAAGGCAGTAGAGATGCTGTTCAGGTGTTTGTCAGACCAGCGATACTCAAAAGAACTTTCTGATTCCACCTTATTTCTTCCAAGTACATTGGAAACACTTAGCTCTTCAAAAGACTTAATTTTATCTGACAATTATCTACTTCAGCATCGAGTTGCTTCTCTGAACTTGATATATTTTATAGGATTTGAAGTTTTACATATACCTATGTCTGATTTTGCTGTGGTAAACTACCTTCCAGAGAGGCACAGACTAAGAACCTTGAGTTCTTTAGTTCGGGAACATGTTACAGCTGAATGTCAAGATAAAGCCTATAGGGGTCCAAATGCCAGTGCGTATTTAGACGTTATGAAATCTCATCATTTTATCAGAGGTATTATTCGGCTTATATATCATAATAGAATGGAATCTAAATTGTCTTTAGAAGAAGAAATCATCAAATGTGTACAGGAAAAAATATCTAACTTGGACATGAAAGAAGTAGATAATTTAAAGACACATTTGAAGTTTTCCAATACACCTGTTGAAGAGAGTGAAAAGACAAGAAAGTGTTTTCTCGATAAAGATCACACAATACTGTATATTGACAGGCGGGCATTCAAAGACAAGAATCAGTTATGCTTAAAAATATCTCAAGAAATTGATTTCATTGTAGATAGAAGAATTGGAATACAAATAATTTATTTGACACATATGCTTCAAATGGAAGCAGAACAGATTAGTTCCTATTTGGACACGAATGGAATTTCTTCTTTCAATGTTGCCATTTCTGAAACAGAAATATGTTTGTTTCCACCTCCTGGAACTTTAATTCCGGTAGAATTTCATTTTATGCTCAACAATAATTTTGAGAATTTAGATGAAAATGAATATGTAGGACTAGAGATCCATGATCCAGCTATTACTGAAGCATGTGCTGCAGAATATTTGGAAAATGAATCAACTGATGCAGTATATATTTATGCTATTGTTAAATCCATTGCAGAAGAGGGTGCATCACCCTGTGTGACAAAATATAAAGTGGAAGTGGAACCTGGAAGAATTGAAGAAATAAATGCAACAAGATTGTACAAATTTTGTAGAGAAGGAATTAAAGTTGACCAGGAACTTGTTGCATCTGATGTACAGCCTTCTACTCCTGATTTATGTGACATTCAGAAAGAAATTCGGAAGACACTGAAAGAAGCTTGGCGTAGTTTAGATACATGTGACCGTAAAAGAGTAGTAAAGAGACTGTACCTGAAATGGCATCCAGACAAGAATCCACCAGAGAGACAAGATATCTGCACCAAAGTGTGTCAGTACATTCAAAACTGCATGGCAAAATTAGAGAGAGGTGAAGACTTAAATGATGTACAGATGGAACATTTTCATGGGAACCTCCATTTCACCAGTCATCATTTTTCACTAACATGGACAGAAGATCCAGGTCACAAAGGGACTATTATTATAATTACCAACGGAAATCAAGAAATTCCTCTTCCTCGAGACATTCTGCTTACAGTTTCCATTCAGCCACAAGACAAAACACCTATCCACATAAACAAGAAGCACGAAGATGGCTGCGACAAGCAAACATTGATCTAGAAATGGCAAACAAAGCACTTTCAAATTCAGAATATGATGCTTTCAACTGGATCTGCTTCAAATCTCATCAAGTGAGTTAAATGTGTTTGAAAATAACAAATATTTAAAAAACATTTTTTGATAGCAAATGTGTAATTTTCAACACATTAAAATAACAGTGAAATTTTTAAAAATATTATTTTGACTAGATGACTATTTATTCAATTTAAATTTTGTATTTTATAGATTTTAAATAAAACAAAAACAGTAAAAAAATAACTAAGATATCTATCTATCTATATCTATACTTATCTATCTATCTATCTATATATATATATGTGTGTGTGTGTGTGTGTATGTATGTATATGTCTTTTTGTATGTATGTATGTATTTATGTCTTTTCTTTTTAGGCTGCTGAAAAGGCTTTGAAAGCCATGCTTTATAATCATGATGCTCGTAAGGCTGATGAAGTGCGAACTCATGATCTTCAATCCATCACCAGTTACTTACAATCTGAGATTCGGATGAATCTATCGGATCTTGCAAACAGGCTCGAAGATCTTGTTTGTAGTTACAATCGTATGAGATATCCAGATCGCTTGACTTTCCCTCAGATTCCTTCTGATGTGTACAGCAAAGAGACTGCCAAAAGTACATATGATCTTGCAAGTGCTATTGTGAATTACGTAAAATGTCATGTGTCTTAGATTGAAAACAAATCAGGTAATTATGTTTGTCGTGAAAACAATATTATAATGAATACAAATTAAAAGGATCAACAATATTTGTAAGATAATCTTTATGAAATTACATTTTTGTTAAGATCACAGATGTGGTGTTGATATTACTTTCCATTAATAGTTTAGTAAAAAAGAAATATAAGCTAAATCTACAAGTCAAATAATTTCCCAAATAATAATATATATATATATATACACACACACACACACACACACACACACTTCATTTCAGTAATTTTTCTCATAGACTTTTTCACATAAAATATCAGTATACTGTTACAAAGTAAGTTAGGTAAAATTTGGATATTCTATATAATACCAAATTAACTAACATTTCAGAATATTTTACGTAAAGAATGAGATAACATGGCAATATATTATTACATATTATATAAAGGTATCTTTCAACATAATATTATATACAAAAATGAGATTGGGTTTCTTTATGTGTTTGCACAGGGAAGTATGTAATATTTTAATATATTATCACATGTAAAAGTATCTAATAATTCAGTACAGTTTTACATACAAACCTGCATACAATTTATTTTTAAAAAAAAAAAAAGTATTAAGTAAAATTTCACTTTTATTTTACATAGATTTGTCAGTGTTGCAGCTTATTTGATTTGCACTGAATTATTTTGGATTGCAAAGATAAATAGTCTGGAATTTACTGTTGATGACAATAATTATCATAGAGGTTGTCTTGTTTTATAGACATTTCTATTAGCTTTTTATTTATTCTGTTTTTCACTTTCAGATTTCATTGGACAGGTTATTTGAAGATGGTCAGTTTGAAAGACATTATCTGGGTTACTGTTACTGTTATTAATGTTTTGATGTGATGGATACTTTCAATTAGAATTACAACACACAAGTAATGCTTGTTCCAGACAAAAACAGATTTCTGTTAACAATTTTCTTATATGAGAGTCATTTAGATGTTATAGTTTAATATTGTTTTTTTTTTGTAGTTTTTGCTTTGTTCACTTCTATATTTTAAATTAAAAATAAGTATAAACAGTAAATATGTTGTTGTATATATATATATATATATATATATATATATATATATATATATATAGATATGTATATAGATATAATTGTTGAAAGTGCCTTTTAGCATATTTTGTCATCAATTTGTGAAATGTTAAAATATGCTTTTGTATAATTTTGTTCTAAAAGCTGTTGTTTTCTTTGGAGTTTTCTTCTGTGATGTATGTGCTGATGAATCTATTTTATATATACTTACTTTTAAATCATTCCGAAAATAGTTGTCTTTTATTTATTTAAGAGTACATAGTGAACAGCATTTTTTTATATAATTTTGGATGATTTGTAAAATTATTGAAAAAATTAAAAGCAGAAATGAGTATTTGTCATAAAATATACTTTTTATTTCAAAATAAGAAAAGTAAATGTTAGTAATAGGTTGAATGTGATAAATTCATTTTTTTGGCAATTATATATTATAATGAAAATATACTTCTGTTATGAAGTATAATTCTAAACTGCTCTGTATTGTTTTTATAATTCTGATGACATGTGTTGTTTGTTTTTGCTTTGTTTTACTTTTCACTGCTCATTTAAAAAGGTGAAATAAGTTTATTTATAGTCACTTATCTCTCAGATATGGATGTTATCACTGTTGAAATGCTTTTTTCATACTTTTTGTTCTTATTGTTTTATTTGTATGCAGTTCACATTGGTTTTTACTTTTGCCTATCTTAAATGGAAAAACAGATGATAAAAAAAAGAAGAAAGATAAAAAGAATACAAGACCAAAAAGGAAAATAAATACCAACAACATGTACATAATACTGGATTTTTTTTTCTTACTTTTACATGTAATTAATTTGTACTTTATTTGATTTGAAAAAAAAACAGCAAAAAACAAGTCAAACAATTTTGGTATAATGTATTTTTAAAAGGAAAATTAAGTCATTTTTATATGTGTTTATATCTGTGAATGTGTTTGTATATATAATTGTAAACAGAACTGTGTAATATTACAGTTTGACCTCTGGAATATTTTGTATACAGACACTAATAGTCTACTACTTATGATGTAATTATCATTGAACTCTTCTGTAGTTGAGGATTAGTTTCAGTTTAGGTCTTGTTGTGGATTAACATCTTCCACATAAGATGTCAATTGAAATACACTGGCAGCATGAAATAGTCTTAAGACAGCTGTGAGAATCCCTTATTGAATGAATTTTTTATACAGATCATAAAATTATTGTTTTGATATAATATGAACCAATGTATTTGGTTTATAGAAATAATATTTTAATAGTTTTGATTTTCTAAAGTTTACTCATTATTAAATATATTATTAAATTTCTTTTAATCCTTATTTATATGTATATATGATAATATTTGATATGTTAATGTGTTTTTCCAGATATATATATGTTTTCATGTTATTTACATACTAATGTATAGAACAACTCATTTAGAGCAAATAGTTTTTATATTTGTATTTTAATAATTGTAATATTGAAGAGTTAGAAATTTTGTTTTGATTTTAAAATGATATTCCATTTATATCAACAAAAACTGAAAAATAACAAAAGCAGATAGTTATGTTTTGATTTCGCATTCATTGAATTATTTTTTTGGAAGATTTCAAACTAACTCAATTTTAAAATATTTATCATGGGATCATATGATTAATATTTAACTGTAATTTAATACTTTCATCCTGTGATAAATAATTAACTGTAATCTTAATATCCATATTTTTATAATTTTTAATTTAGTATTTTTAACCGTTGTTTTTAAAATTAATATTAAAATATGTTTTACATGACATGAACAAATGTTTTGATGATATATGTTGGCTAATTTTCATCAGGTATATACTGAGAAACACTATGATGTTAAGATTGTTGATAAACAGCTTAACAATGATAAAATAATTTTATGAGATGTGTTAATATAAAAAACTGTAAATGAATAGGAAAAGTATCTGAGACTTATGTAAGTTAAATCAAACAGTAGTAAGTGAACCAACAGGCTGGATTATATTTAATATATTTGCTTCATATCCTAATACAAAAAATGTATTTGATCATATGAAGAGGAAAAACTGAAATTATTATTATTATTATTATTATTATTATTATTATTATTATTATTATTATTTATTATTATTATTTAAAATGTAACTATCTTGGCTATATATTGTTTTTCCTCATAACAACTTGATTTTTATGTTAGTTGATCAGCTATGTTGTGAATGAAGAACATTTTTTTAATATAATTTTTATAATGCTTTTAAAATTATTATTATCTTATAACATTTATAAATTTAAGCATGAATTTCATTTTAGCACATTTATTTATTTATTTATTATTATTATTATTATTTGAAATGTAAGCATTTTGGCTACAAATTGTTATTTTTTTATATAAAAGCTTAATATTTAATCCTGCAGAAAAAGAAATGTTTTGTTTTTTATATCTTTGAAGCTGATTCAAAGATAGCTTACAACTAAATTAATTAAGATGTATGTTTTTAAGATTGTATGAATTATACAAAGTTACAAAATATTTGTTAGATTCATCAGTTTTGTAAAACAAAAGACTATTTTAAACTAAATATTATAATAATACCGTGTAACCATGTGCTTCAGGAAAATCTGGTTTAAGTTTGTATAAAACTTCATGACTTTAAGTAACATTAAGAAAAACAAAAAGAAAAAAGAAAAGAAGTTACAAAATGAAATAGTTGTCTAAACTTACCTCGTATAGTCAGTTAAAATACAGTTGGATGATGCAACCGATAACTGGGGTATCTTAAAATCATTTTTCATTTTCTACTCATCTCGTATTTACCTTTTAATCGTCTGCTTCGTTCACCTACTAGAGTGACTTCCCCTTGGTAAATAACGATGACCTTATGCGAAAAGTATATTTTATTTTTCATTAAGTTCGATATATATATATATTCATTTGTTTATACATTTTTTATTTTTTATTTTTTAAACGGTATGGTTTTTTGTTTATATAAAACATTGACTTAATTACTTAGTTACCTTGTAGTCGTCTGCTTCGTTGACCTACTTATTATTTAGAGTTACTTCGCTTCTGTCGATAACAAAATATATGATTTTTCGTCGTTAGATATCTAATAAAAATAAATATATTACAAATGGAATAACAATGAATATAAGCAACCTAACATAACTAATGTAGCTTATCGATTACAAAACATTTAAACTAATTTAAATCTTTGTTTTTATTTTCAGATGTTTACTTTAAATAAATATATTATCATTACGCTTACTTTTCTTTTTCTTCTGCTTTTACTTTTCCTTTGTATTCTTCTAAAATTACTTAAATTATTTATCTTCAGTGTAATTTATATCTATAATAACGTGTGCTTATTTTAAGTAATAATAAAAAAAAACACAGACTAAAACAGATTTTTGTTTATTTTATTAAAATGTATTAACTTCCTCTATTTTCAGTCGTTCTTTTTGATATATATTTTTTTTTTTTTTTTTCGAAATCTAAACAATTGTATTAAGCAAGGGCATAACATAGGGAATTATGTAGATATGTAACAGGTCTCTGATATGGTTGATCATGGCGATTTGATATAGATATTACAATAACTCGGACTAAACTGGTTTCGATCGTATTTACATGAGTGACATGAGGTGGAAAAAATCGCTGACATTATTTCTACCATCGCCACAATTAGATGTAACGTTCCTTAAGAATCCATAATGGGTCGCATATTCTTTTTCGTCTAATGTGAACGATATCCCATTAGAGGTCTAGGGACAGAAACAGAACAGAAATTCACCAGTAACTTTGAAATGAACTAGAATGAAGAGGGCGTTGCTAATTGATAATAAATTACCTCTCCACCTGGGAATGACTGAGTCAATTCTGTTTGCATCAAACGTGAAACAGTAGAGATGTGAGGAAGATAGACAATCTTGTCTTTGTTTAATGTAAAACCAGTTTATCTATGAAACTGTATTTCATTAGACACAGTTCTTTTAACTAAGTAAATATGTATATATTATTAAAGTACTAATTTGTATGTGGATATCATTGAGATAATCTAGGCTCTGTATATGAAATCAAGAAAAGATGAAGTAAGAGAAATATTAAATATAGATAATTATAATAAGTAAATAATCTGTTTCTAACTGCCAGTATATGCTAATAATCAAGTTCGTTTTACAGGAATATAAGCGATCACGAATTTTTAAATTTTGAAGTTACAGTAATTAGCGGCCAATTTTGTATGACGAACTAAAACAGCTTTGAAATTTGTCCCACCTAATGGTTTCTCTTTCCTCTTTAATTCCACGGGTTCCATCAACGTCCTCAGGAATCTATCCGGGATTTGAGTCCAGGCTCTGGTTCTGGGTGTGACGAAGTAGAAACGGGTAGCGGGCGGTTGCAGAAGACAGCGGTTCCGTTTGATGATCACGGAGGTCACGGAGAGAACTTGAAACTTTAGCCTTGCTTTGATCAGCGTTTTGCAGCGGAATCTGGTATGATAGGAGACACTGGGGGTCGATTGAGGTGATAACACATATTTCATAGTAAAGGGTTGTGTTTTTGCTAGAAATATCTTTTCACTTCTTAATGCAGTTTTCGTCGACCAGCCATGTGGTTCTCTGTTACAC
The DNA here is from genome assembly GCA_012295275.1 of Chrysomallon squamiferum. Lineage (NCBI taxonomy): Eukaryota > Metazoa > Mollusca > Gastropoda > Neomphalida > Peltospiridae > Chrysomallon > Chrysomallon squamiferum. The sequence continues at coordinate 33,495,115 of CM022672.1, read as the reverse complement.
TGGGCGAACATAATGAATGTGGAGTTGGGGACCAGTGAGCCATTTTCTGTGGGTTTCGATAAGCCACTCTGATGTTCCATGGGCAGGTGGCTCATTGGATCCCACTGCATTTCAAACGAACAGATAACTGATAGGTACTTAATTACTGGTATTACTTTACTTGATGATAGACTAGAGTGGTGTATCTCCTATAAAAAGAATGCCTAGAAAGAAAAAATACGGAAGAAAGTGAGATGTCTCTTCTCATACAATTTAGTGGCAAGTTTGATGTTTTTTGAATACCGATTCAGGATTACTGTTTGACCCCCTAGGGATCCTGGTATGTGCCTGGGGGTTATCACGACCCATGTTAATAAAGTTTTACCATAACGATGTTGTTGAAGAAAACCTATCAAACTCTATATTTTAATCGAAAACAATAATGCCTCTATAAGTATAAACAGTTTTTCTATAAGCAGCTGTGAAGGTTTTCATGAAATGATCAATTATCTTAAAAATGGCTGATCGCCCCTTGCAATTTCTTTTCAGATATCTGAAGCTGGATCATTCGGTAAAAATACTTTTTATTAAACAGGATATTGTCAAAGAATAAATTAGCAACTGAAATTAAGTTTAACATGACAGTTTCTTTTTTAAAATGCATAAAACAATTTTCATTTAATTCGCTTAATGACCAGGAAGCAAATTCATACACTGTCACAAATGTTATGTTTGAACTTTGCATCACAATGGCGACAGTAACGTCGCGATTTATCAGTCTCTCGCAATGTGATGCAGGCATAAAAAGATTAGAAGTTTTTTAAAAAGGCACGTGTGGTATTGAGAAATCTTGTCTGAGAAATCATTCAGATGTCTGTTTATGATTTGTCACCTGAACGAGAAATGGTGCACGCATTGTTGATATAATATTTGTCAGCCGTGTGACACATCGCGACACGACAGTTTTATTTTTATAAGTCAGCTGTTATTGCTACCGGTGTTAAGAACGATTCATATTAGCTGTCGAGTTATTCAGATACCAATGTATAACTGGATTTAAATTTACTGTTTTTATTTGTTTCTTTGTTTGTTAACTCATTATTTATTAATTTACATTTTTATTTATTTATTTATTCATTCATTCTTTTTTCCTTTTTATAAGTTTACTTTTTTTCGCAAATTTAGTTAATACTAATCATTTATTAATTATCTAACAGAATGAAAAAATGAACGAAAAAAATAATAAATAAATAAACGGTAATAATAACGATTGTCATTTGTCTTCTCTTTATTTTTATTTTTCTGTTTCATTTTTAATTCTGTATTTGTATTTTGCTACCATATTTATTTATTTTTTACTTTTTTGGATGTTTTTTAGTTATAAAGTGACATCTGTTACTGAATGTCTATTTTTAAATAGTATTTCGTTTCTTTACGTAGTATTTATATTATTATTTTTATTTAACGAACCATGACTCATAAACAAATACAGTACATACATGTACACAGTATGGAGACTGAAATATCGATTTATATACACTTACACACGACAGAAAGAAAGAAAAAAAGAAAAAAAGTTAAAAGAACGAACGAAACAAAGAACAATAAAAAAGACTGATACTCAGACAGACACACATACAGAAAGATAGAGTTTATAGACATGTAGTTAGTTATGCAGGCGGCTAGACAGAAAGGAAAAAGAAAGGCAGATAGAGAAACAGACAGAAATCGCACGGACAGATGGAAATGTGTATATATAAGACATATAGATTGCTATAGAGACAGATCACTCGTGCGGGAACTCGTGATGGGATGATAAATCGTTATACAACAAACCATTCAACAAAAGGCGATGGGTGATAGAATAAGCAAAGTATATATACTTGATATGACTCTGATGTGTGTGTGTGTGTGTGTGTGTGTGTGTGTGTGTGTTTGTGTATGGATTGTGCATAAAAATACACGTCAAGCAATCACATACACGTAAATATGCACATATAAACATTGAAACACACACACAAAGTCTCATACGTTATACACATTCTAAATTAACATACACACACGGACATATTGAAAACCAGAAACGTACACAATGTTACAAATATACAGCAATTAATCCACTACAACATGTCCTAGCGCAAAGCAAGAAAAAAAAAAAAAAAAAAAAAGAGAAATAAAACTAATAATAATCCTCTGTTGATTCCTTTTGTTATTCAGTCAGCGGGGTTTGTTTTCTTTTAATTAATCATTTCACAATGAAATATGCTATTTTTCTTTGTTTCGTATTATTAAAAAAAGAAACAAAAAAACAATTATCTACGATAAATGCTTCACAAAACCCGCAAGAGGAGTTCAGGAATAGAAAGGTCAGAGTAAGATCTGAAGTTTTTGAAAACAGGGTCGATAAGTTGCTGATGCTGTTCCATTATGACTACTACAACTACTACAACAGCTACTACTACTATTAACCACTACTTCTAAACATAGACTGTTATTATTATTATAATTATTAGTATTATTTTTTTATGTTGTTGTTTATGTTGTTGTTGTTGTTGCTGGCGACGTTATCTTATCGTCGTCATCCAGATGTTGTCGGTATCTTATTGTCACCTTAGTTCTTTTGTTGTTACTACTACTGCTGCTGCTACTACTACTACTACTACTACTACTACTACTACTACTATTACGACTTCTACTTTTCTATGACGGCATTTTCCAATACTATTACTACTACTACTACTACTACTACTACTACTACTACTGCTAGTACTATCTTCATCATCAGCATCATAATTAACATCATCATTATCATTATTACTACCACCACTCCTACTACTTCTATAGCCTCATCATCAACGACGTAATTTTCGTCAGTATGATCATGTTGATTTTAATAATGGCGGAATAAACAGTGCATATTTATATTATTTTATATACAGTGAAAAAATACTGTGAAGGTGAAGATGGTAGAAAATCGGACAAACAACAGGGGAAGTGATCAAAGTGCACATGCACTATTTTTCGGCTCTCATGTTGCGAGTTATTACTATTTCTTGCTCTTCCTTTTCTTGTTTTTGTTTTTGTTCTTATTCTTCTTTCTCATAAACTGTAAAGTTTTTGATATATTTTCTTGCAAAAGGCGACATATCCACATTTTCAGGGAAATAGATATATTTATCTACCTACCAACTTACCGATCGATGCTGAATATACATACATACATATATACATACATACATACATACATATTCAAGCACTACGAATGATAACTATGAACTGAAACACATTTTAAGTAGTGTTCTAAAATCCATAAATTTCAGGAGACTTTCATCATGAATTTCTTTCTTATGTGTTTAGTATAGTTGATTATAGTAATAGGTCATTTTATGTGAAAGTATATGTATGTATGTATGTATGTATGTATGTATGTACATTACTGTTTTTGTGGTTATTAGTTTCCGGTTTACAGCTATGATATTGCCAGTGCTTCATTTTACGTTTCCTGAAGGATGTATCGTGAAAAAGGGAGAAAACTGCAAACCGATGTTAATGGATAAGAACAACACCACTCGAAAATGCAACTTTAATTAGCATAGATGAATCCGAACAGTTTGTTGAAAACAAAACAAAAACAAACACAAAAACATATTATCTCCTACTTCCTTATTCATTTTTTCTTCTAGGTTTTTTGTTTCGTTTTCATTTTCGTTCGGTTAGATTTTTATCTTTGTTTTAAGAAATATGAGAACAACAACAACAACAAATGTTTATAATTAAAAAAGAAAAATGTGATCCATAATTTGTATAATTATATGTAACAAAATTTTCGTTTGCGTCCGTGTGTCCGTGTGTGTGTGTGTGTGTGTGTGTCTCTCTCTCTCTCTCTCTCTCTCTCTCTCTCTCTCTCTCTCTCTCTCTCTCTCTCTCTCTCTCTCTCTCTCTCTCTCTCTCTCTCTCTCTCTCTCTCTCTCTCACTCTCTCTCTGTATGTATGTATATAGATATATATATACAGACAGACAGACTGCGATAGAGAGAAATACAAATATACATACTGAATTAGACACACAGACAGGCAGAGAGATAGATAAACAGACACAGAGATACAAGTAAAGACAGACGGATTAGACCATCAGACAGACAGTTAGATAGATTTCAGTCTGCACAGTTTCTGACGGAAAACGAATATTTTGCGAAGGCTTGACGAATTTAATTCCTTGAATTGCAAACGTTAATGCTGTAGTGTTACTTCCACTGGACAATGTGAATGTATTCTCCCGTGTAGCAGTTCAGTAACTCATTGTCAGTTTTCACAATCAAACTGTCACAACCATGTTTCTTGATAACACATCTCTCTGTAACTCATTGTCAGTTTTCACAATCAAACTGTCACAACCATGTTTCTTGATAACACATCCCTCTGTAACTCATTGTCAGTTTTCACAATCAGACTGTCACAACCATGTTTCTTGATAACACATCCCTCTGGTACATCGATTGGGCCCATTCCCACACTCGAACCATACCTGCGTGTGTCAAACATATGACTGCTTTTATTACTATATTACTATATTACTACTAAGAGTTGACCACTACTAACCACTGTCACTATGACTACAACTACTGTTATTATAGTACTGCTACTGCTGTAACTAGTACTTCTGCTACTACTACTAGTACTTCTACTATTACTATTAAATATGCTGCTGATGCAGCTACTACTTCTACTGTAACTACAATTATCACTAAAACTAATACTGTCAGAAATGCATACATCATAGCACAACTGTTAATGTACATCTGTATGTGTAATGTATGTCTCATAACCTCCCAGAGAGAGAGAGACACACACCCCCACAAACATACAATAGATGCAAATGGACATTTTGAAACTGTAACATCATCGTCATCATCATCATCGTCATATTCAGCAGCAGCAGCAGCAACAAAAATAGATTCATAGTGTCTATCACAAACGGTTTGATGAAACATCACTGAAAAGCAATGCCTCAGGGCCAAGCGTATAAGAGGTGTTAGCTTCCAAAATGCCAACGACTCCACTTTGTGCACCCGATGACTGTGTAATTAAGAAACCGAGACGGTTGATTATAACAGATACTAGAAATATTACCCAAAACATGTCTGGAGCTAACATGTGACTACTTCAGTGTTGTACCACTGCAACTAACTTCAGTTCTTGCTGCTTAAATGACGTTATCTGTATTTACGAAATACAGCCAACAACCAAAATCCCTATGAGTAATGTAAATTTATATTTTATTGCGAGGTATTTTTTTTATATTGCTATGTCAGCAAGGAAGAAGAATGGTTGAAGAAGTGTGGATAGCTGTGTTATTTAAAGTCGTAAGTTTACTATAAGAAATAGTAAATTTAAATATAACAAAAATATATAAATAAATAAACAAATAAGCAAAAAAAAAAAAAAAAGTAAATCTCTATTATTTTAATAATTGTTATTACTACTACTACAACTCTTTACACCTACTAATACCTACTACTATTACTAATAATGTAATTCTGTAGACTCAGTCGCTTGTGACTTTTGCACATAGATCCGACTAAAGAGGCAATTTCACATAAGCAAAATTTTTTTTAAAAATACTACTACTACTACTACTATTACTACTAATAATAATAATAAAAGAGGCACCGTGTACGCGTTTTAGATTGGTTCACCCAAGTCTGACAATGTGCTTCTAATCGTTTTTAATAACTGTCATGTGCTAGAAGTGCACATCATTTTTACGTAAATCTGAGATAAAAAGTTAAAAGAAAAGTAACAAACAAAACAATGAGCTTTTTCAGGAATTCGTTTCGCTTATCTTGGTATTCGTGTGTGTGTGTGAGTGTGTGTGTGTGTGTGTGTGTGTGTGTGTTTCTGTGTGTGTGTGTGTATATACATAAACTTGACAATATTACACACAAACAGATTTACACACACAGAGACACACACACACGTACTCACACACTCACATATACACACGGACACCGATATATATGGACACAACAAAACCCCGATGACAACAAAAATATAACATTATTTATGATATTTCCTT